>WBND01001086.1:110054-123142 GCA_013398595.1 Tychaedon coryphoeus | reverse complement strand
GTGATAGAATACACATTTCTGGCCACATCAACCCAACACAGATGCTGTTATCCCTTCTGTCTGCTGCCTCCTGCTTGGAGAACACACTGGTCCACCCCCTCATCCCACTGCCCCATCTCTGTCCCCAGGTCCAAGGTGGACCATGTTCACGACATCCTGACGGGCAATGCCACAGTGATCAGGCTGGTGGTCAGCTTCTACCGCAGCGCGCGCGGGCAGAACGCCCTGCGGCACATCCTGGCTGCCCCGGTGCAGCAGGTGCTGCAGGACAGCAGCCTCAGCATCCGCACAGACCCCGTGGACATCTACAAGGCGTGGATCAACCAGACTGAGTCGCAGAGCGGGCACAGAAGGTCAGAGCCTGGGGCACAAGGCTTGGCTCGGCCACAGGGTGATGGGCACTGGGGTGGTGATGGGGTCCTGTCTTCCCTTCACAGCAAACTCCCGTATGAGGTCAGTCCTGAGCAGGCTCTCAGCCACCCTGAGGTCCAAAGGCAGCTGGACATTTCTATCAGCAATCTCCTGGCAATAACAGACAAGTTTGTCTCTGCCATCACCTCTTCTGTTGACAAGATCCCGTAAGTATCCCCATGGTTTCTGTGCTGTTGGATCCAAGGTGTCTCCAGCAAGGCCTTAGAAAGGAAGTTGGGTTATGGGGGGCTTCCTGGCCCCTTTGCTGCTGTAGGACTGAATGATTGCACTATCAGCAAGGGGAACCCCAAATATCAGCAGTGCCTCATGGGCTGGCTTGTTTTTCTGCTCCGTTTCTGGGCAGTTTACTGCTGACATTGAGATGTCTGCCAGGAAGAAACTGAGGTCATCTCAGAGGAAGAAGGCCTCCTCCAGAGATGCCTGGGCTGGCAGCAGGATGGGGGAAGGAGCTGAGAGGTGCTGTAGCTGCCAATCCTACCTATGGGCTTCTCCATCACCCCAGGGCTGGGGGCTTGCTGCTTCTTGGATGATGGGTAGTAAGCAGGACTGGGTCATCATGCTGATGGTTCTCTCACTACATCTCCTCAGCTATGGGATGCGCTACATGGCCAAAATCCTGAGGACATCCTTGGTTGAGAAATTCCCCAAGGCCCCAGAAGAGGAGGTTGATAAGGTACTGTGGGGCTGGGGCACCTGCATGGTTTGAGGGGGTTCAGCTGTCTGTACCTGAAGGGTCAATATCCCTCCACAGAAGATCAGATCCTCTTGACTTAAAAACACCTTCCAAGCTAACATTTTCCTTGAGCCACTAAGGAAATGCCAAGAGTGGGCTTTTCCCTGCACTGCCATCTCTTCTAGGATGCTCCTACTGTGCAGTGCAAGGATGAAACTGATTTACCAAAAATATGAGTATTGGTCTAATACTGATACTCAGCTGTGGTGGACAAAAGACTCTCTAACAATTTAAAGTTTCAAAGTGTGTGTTTATTCAGCTCTGGGCAGCAGCATGAGGTAATCCACTAATATACATTGCAAAATCACAGGTGATCAGAAAGTCTATTTATTAGCAAAGGATTCAAACAAATCCATATTCATAATAACAGCCCCTCCCATCCCCGCTTCCTATGGTAATTAGCTTGAATTAAGCATGCGTGATTGACTTCTTAAATTAAGTCTGGGGTCGTTTTCATGGGGAGGGGTCTTCAGAGGAGGAAGTAAGGTGAGTCTTCCTCACCCTAAACTCTTGACCTTTTCTATCAATGACAATACAAATGATTTCTGGGGAAAGTCCAGTTTTTCAAAGAATGGGTTTCTGGTTGCATTGTCTGCGCTCACTAGTTTCGTCTTTTCCCATTATAAGCGCAGCTCAGCAAACATGAAATGACAGACAATCAATCATTTACGTTTCAGATAACTACTTTCTTCTAACTTTTAATTATTTCCAGCAAAAAATCCTAATTTTCTAAGATTAGTGTTTCAAAACATCCTTCCCTGCTGAGCCCCAAGGTTCCCCACCTCCTTGGGCCCCAGCCCCAGCCTGTCTCATGCCCTAGATCGTGGGGAACCTGCTCTATTACCGCTTCATGAACCCGGCCGTGGTGGCCCCCGACGCCTTTGACATCGTGGCCGTGTCGGCGGGGGCCGCCCTGCGCCCCGAGCAGCGCCGCAGCCTGGCCTGCATCGCCCGGGTGCTGCAGCACGCCGCCGCCCGCAGGCCCTTCCAGGGGGACAGCTCCCACCTCTGCCAGCTCAACCACTACCTGGAGGACACCCACGGCAAGTTCAGGTGGGCCCCAGGATGTGGGAGGGTGGTTAGGAGTTGGTGGTGGGGGTTTGGGGCTGACCAAAGGGGTGCCTTCCTGCAGGAGCTTCATCTCTGCTGCCTGCTGTGTCCCTGAGCCTGAGGAGAGGTTTAACATGGATGAGTACTCAGAGATGGTGGCAGTGGCCAAACCAGTCATCTACATCACTGTGGGGGAGCTCATTAACACACACAAGGTCAGGGCATAAAGCTCATGGCAAGCTCTGTTTCTTCTTCTCCCACTTCCTGGGCTTTCTGCTGCATTTCCTCCCATTTTTTTGTATCCTACCCCTGGCACAGCTCCCCTCTTCCTGACCCTTTTTTTCCCCTTCTAAGCAAGGAGATAACGTAGATTCTGCAGGTTTGTCCTTTTGCAAAGCCCATCTCTTCTCCATCCCCTCTCGGGTGCAGAGGCTGTTGCACTGCTCCTGGGTGGCCCTCTGTCACTCTCCCTTTGCATCCCCCTTTGCCACTGACTCATCCCTTGCACTGTCCAGCTCCTGCTCGAGCACCAGGACTCCATTGCACCACACCACAGCGACCCTCTGCATGAGCTCCTGGAGGATCTTGATGAGCTCCCTACAGTCCAGTCCCTGGTTGGTAGGTTGAACTCTGGGACCCACCACATGCCCTGATGGCAGGAGGGTGGATGTGGGCACACTTTCCTTGCACAAAGCTTGAGCTGGTTTGCTTTGGGCATGGGAAGCCAGCCTTCTAGAGCCCAACACAGCTAGCAGGGCTCTCTCTGCCCTCGCAGGGGAGAGTGTTGCCAGCCTGGGAGACAGTGGTGCTGAGCAGGTGCTCTCCCAGCTCAGCAGAACAGAGATCTCCCTCACCCTCACCAACAAGCTGATGCCAGTGGCCAGCAGTGAGGAGAGTGACACAAAGAGCCTGCTGCTGAGGTGAGGACAGACTCGGAGGGTACTGGGGGTGTTTGAAGGATACTGGAGGCTGGGATGTTCAAAGTGGGCAAGAAACCTTTGGGAGGCAGCTGAATATTGTGTGCAGGGTGATGGTCTGGAGCAGATGCCTGACATCTCCCTCTGGTCTCTAGCACCAAGCAGATGCTGGTGGATTTGATCCAGGCCCAGCCAAGAGATTCCCTCCCGGAAATCCTGTGGACACCAGCCTCAGAGCATGAGGTGGGATATGTGAGGCTGCTGCTGGGGATGAACTGAAAAACTTCATGGGCAAACAGCAAAAAAATTCTCAGCAAAAAGCTGCCCTGCTCCTCTCAGTGTTTGGCCACTTCTCTTATGATCCAGCAGTGACTGAACTCTGGTTTTCAGAAAAATCACACTTTCTAGGCCAGGAGAGACCCACATTAAAGTGTGGGTGAAGGAGTTTAGTTGCTCCATTGTAGCTGCCTGGGCTAGGATGGTTCTAGCTTTGGGCTGCTGAGGGGTTTGGATAGCTCCAGCAGCCCCTGAAGCAGAGGGTCAGCTTCTCAGCTAGCAAGGAACGAGACTTTGGGAGTTGCTGTAGAGGTTCTGAAAGCAGCTTTATTTCTTTGAAGGGTTCTACCAGCAAGGGGTCTTTATAGATTTCAGGGGGATGGAGTTTCTAACCAGTAAAATTATAAGTTGAGAACTATCCAATTACTATAATATTCTAGGTGAGAAAGGACCAATCATTTAGTAAAGACCAATAGAAATCCTAAATGATAGCCGGGGTTTTGGTAGGGAGGGAGGCATCTGTCATGAAAGGTTTCATTGTCTTAGGGCACAAAATCCCAAGGGCCTTTTTCAGGGACAGTTGTGCCATCCCCACTCCATCTCTGTGCTCCAGCTCGCCCCCTCTCCTCCCCAGGAAGCCGCCCACGAGCGCCTGGTGCGCCGGCGGGCGCTGCGGGACGCGCGGGGCTGGGCGCAGCCGCAGGGCTCGGCGCAGCCGCGGCGCCGGCGCTCGCTGGCCGCCGACGGGCAGCTCTCCATGCCGGACAAGAAGCGCAAGGTCATCCGCAACCTGCGGCGCCTGGAGAGCCTGGGGCTGCTGCACCCTGCCAACCAGTACCAGGAGCTGGTGGATGAGCTGGCCAAGGTGTGCTGGGGACGCTGAGTTGGGGGTGGGCGCTGCTGGTGGGGTCTCTGTGAGCCTGAGATCGCTCACTGCAGCACATTTGGGTGGTTTAGAGTTCTTGTTTTCCAGCCTGAGCACTGAAGGAACAGTCAGAAGCTGTTTTCTGAGGTTTTCAAGGTTGTTTATTCTTTCTTATCTAAGGAATTCTTTCACTGACCTACAGAGGTCTGTCTGGCAGGTCAGTCGGAGGCACACGCTGCCTGCCCTCTGGGCAAGTCTTATCTTTTAGACTATAAATTATGTACATGATGTTTACAATTACTTTCCAATACATGACACATTGCACTGTCCAACTTTCTCCCAAACCAATCCAGAAGTGCCATCCTAACCCAAAAGATGGATGCTACAAAGAAGAAAGACATACCATGCCCAAAATCTTCCATCTTAACTCTAAACCCCTTATTATAAACAATTCTACAAATTCACTTTTCTACCTTCTAACAATCTAATTTATGCTCTACTTATTTTTTGTGACTTGTAATTCTTCCTGTAATGATGATAACTTTTCCCAGGGACTGAAATCCAACCCGCAGGGGTCTTGGGCACTGTGCCAAGGCCTCTGAGCCCCCTGCCTGGGTCTCAAGGTGTCCAGGGAAGCTGGGGAAACATCCTGGATTCCCACAGGGATCACCCCTGAACCCCTGCAGTTCTGCTCCTCATGGCAGCTCTTGGCTTTTCTGTTCCCCCAGGACATCCGGAACCAGCGGCGGCACCGGCAGCAGCGCCACAGGGAGCTCCTGAAGCTGAGGCAGACCCTGGAGGGCCTTGATGCCAAGACTTTGTTTTATGAGGAGCAAATTGATTATTACAACCAGTACATCAAGACCTGCCTTGACAACCTGGCAGCCAGCAACAAGTGCGGTTCCTTGCAGAAAATCAGTAATTTTTTTAAAAAAACATTATTTGTTTTCATTGCTCTCTGGTTGTTTTGAGTCCTGGAGATGTTGGGAATCCAAGGAGTCATGGATGGCCAGAGATGAGCTCTCAGCATGTGGTCCTTTCTCTTCCAGGGTCAGTGGGAAGAGCAGGAAGCTGCCATCACTGCACTACACAGCAGCCCAGCTGTGGGAGAAGGGGGTGCTGCTGGAGATCCAGGACCTGCCACCCAGCCAGTGCGTAACCCTGCTCCAGGGGAGGAGCTCTTGCTTGGGGTTACTCAGTGCAGGGCCAGGAGTTGGGTTTACTGCACTCAGTGATCCTTGTGGGTCCCTGCTGACTCAGGATTCTATTAAAACTTGGGCAGGTAGAGGAAAATAACCAAGGAGGAGGATGCACATGGGCCACTGTTGTCCTGCCACGTGGGGCAAGTTGTTTTGTGTAGGAGAGTGCAGGAAAGTTGGGATTTGCAGTGGGATTTGGGCTGTGGGTCTGGCTGCTGTGCTGAGGGTAGGTGACCTGGTCCTTGGTTGTGTCAGAGCTGTGAAGCCCCTTTTGGTAGTGAGTGGCTCTGTTTTCTCAGGCTCAAGAATGTGATTTTCGACATCATCCCCTGTGAAGAATCAGGCAGGTTCCAGGTGAAAGCCAAATTCATGGGGATTGACATGGAGTGCTTCCAGCTGCACTACCAGGTGAGGAGCCTGTCCTGAGCTGCTGGGGGCAGCCTGGCTGAGCATCTCCCACTGCAAACCCAACTCCCTGTCCCCAGCTGGGCACTCAGGGGGCTCCCTGGCTGGACATTGACAGCCCCTCTCCCACAGGACCTGCTGCAGCTGCAGTACGAGGGTGTAGCAGTCATGAAGATGTTTGATAAGGCCAAGGTCAATGTCAACCTGCTCATTTTCCTGCTCAACAAGAAGTTCTTCAAGAAATAACAGGGTCAGGGGTGGGGGGCAATGTAAAGCTGCCAGAGAGACCTGAGGGTCAGCAGGGAAGCTGCTGCTGGCCATGGAGCTTCCCTGCATGAGTGCAGTGTGCTTGAGCATCTGCAGCCAGTGCTGCCTGACTGGGGAACACAGGGCTCAGCCCCAGCCCTGGGCACCCCAAGCTTGGTACTAAACCAGTGCCTGACCTCCCTGCAGGAGGATGCAGCTGCCAAAGCTTTTGCACCATGTTAGTTTTAAAATCTATTTTATCTGGGTATTTTGGCTGTTTAATTCCTGTGTTGCCAACAGCCAGCTGCCCAAGGACACTGTATTTCTGGACACTACAGAGGTTTTACTGATGTAATAAAGGTATTCTAATATATCTATATCTATCTATATATATCTATATGTATGTATATATTTCTTCCTCACACTAAGGGCTGGGGAAATGTCAGAATCAGTCTTTATTTAGAAGGGTAGGGAGAGGCCAGAACAGAGGCAATAACTGTTTGTGAAGACACTTCTCTAGTATGCGGAGGTACAATAGAAGAATTTTGGTTTTAAAGGTGAATTTCACTGCTCTTCAGCCAGGCTGTGAAACACAAGAGAGAGGCTCAGTGTCCCTGCTGTCCCATGGCTGCTTTGAGGGACTGGAGCAGGGACCACACCTCTGGACCACACTGGTGCCTGGCATCTGCTGTGGAACAACCCCTCAGCACCATCTCAGTAGGGATGGTGCTGTCTCTGTCCCCTCTTGATTTGCTGTGGTGCTCAGTTGGTTTTCAGGTGTGGGACAATGACTGTGTTTGGCCATAGCTGCATTTAAAGCACTTTCTCTCCATGTGAGCTCCTTCTCCAGCCCCTTCCATGGGAGGGGAAGGGAGCTGCTGGTACTCCCAACCTCCTTCCACCCCATCTCCTTCAGGCATGGGAGCAGCAGGTCCCAAACCTGCTCTGTAAAGGAAACTTTTTGGGGGATTGGAATAGGAATCTCCCTTGCTGCTCAGTAACTGCTGTGGGACCTTGAGGCAGCTCAGTGGTACCTGATCTCTGTCTTGTCTTTGGAAAGTGATGTTTGTTTGTGAGGTTTTTAAGTGTTTTTTCTTTCCCTCCTCTCATATAAATGCCTCAAACTGTGCTTATTTTATCCCCAGCCGTGCTGGATTCCTGCTGTGCTGCCTCTGCTTGTTTACTCTAAATAAAGATGTATCAGAAACTGCAGAATTTCTCTGGATGATCATTTCCCTGTGCCTCTCCCCTTGCTTACCAGGGTCTTTGCGGCTGGTGCCATTGCTGCAGCCCCCTGTTCCCAAAGCAAGGTCCCCCTTGGCTTCTGCCCAGGGCACCAGGGTCTGGCCCCTCACAGCAGAGCCCAGTCAGGTGCTGAGGCACCAACTCAGCTCTTGCATGGGGAATTTCACTTTCAGACACACTTAATTCTTAAATAAATACTATGATTACGTCTCCTAAAGACTATGATTGTATCTCTACAGGAATGAAGTGGGATCGAGCTGCAGCACTTTTCCATGTTTAAAATAGGCCTGGGCTGCCATTAACCTGTTGGATGCTGCAGGGACAGGATCCTGGGCAATTGCTGCTGCACATGACCCATTACCACATGGGGGTTTTTAACTTGTGGTTAGCATATTTGTTAATTTTTTTCCTTCCTTGCCTTTAGAGGAGGATCCAGCCTCTCTCTGGCTGTGGCTCGGTGTGGTTTGTTGCTGCCAGCCACCTCCCCCAGCAACCAAGCAGTCATTGGCTTTGCATCAGCAGCATTTGGCACACTGAAAACACTTTTTTTGGGGTGCTTTGGGGATGGAGGGGAAGCCTGAAGAGCTCCACCTAATAATAGTAGTTCCAACTATTCACAGTTGCAGCATGAGCTGGAGGGGACTCAGTGTTGCTGTGGAAAAGGTGATATTTTTTTTTGGCTCCCGGGAAGCTGTGCCGTGGCCAACCATGACTCAGAAACAGGGTGCCACCTCTTGCCTCCTGCCCACATGTTTTGGAGAGAAGGTCAGAGGGGAAAATTAAGCGCTGGGAGTGCAGGAGCTCGCTGAGCTCCTCCCAAGGCAGCTCCACTAGATGTCATCGCAAGCTGGGGATAAGCGCTCGGATGGCCCAGCCGGGAGCGCTCGGCGAGCGCCGCCCCGCCGGGGCTCCTCCGGGGCTGGGAACGCTCAGCACGGCCCCAGCTCCAAGGATGGATCCAGCACAGCCATCCCAGCGCGTCCCGATGTGGGCAAGGGGAGGCTGAAGCTCCCAGATGGCAGGAGCTTGGAGCACAGCCCCTCCTCAGCCCTCCTGGAGCACTGGGCTCACTGAACTCACTGGGCTCATTGGGCTCGCTGGTCTCTCTGGGCACACTGGGCTATCTGGGCTCATGGGCTCACTGGTCTCTCTGGCCACTCTGGGCTGTCTGGGCACTCTGGACACACTGGGATCACTGGGCTTTCTGGGCTCTCTGGGCTCACTGGGCACTCTGGGCTCACTGGGCTCTCTGGGCACTCTGGGCTCACTGGGTTCTCTGGTCACACTGGGCTCTCTGGGCTCTCTGGGCTCACTGGGCTCACTGGGCACACTGAGCTGTCTGGGCTCTCTGGGCACACTGGGCTCACTGAGCTGTCTGGGCACACTGGGCTCTCTGGGCTCTCTGGGCACTCTGGGCTCACTGGGCTCACTGGGCTCACTGGGCTCACTGGTCACACTGGGCTCACTGGGCACTCTGGGGTCTGTCCGGAGCCATCCCAGGCTGGAACTGTGAAAGGGACCAGTGTGGAAAATCAGGTCCTGCCCCAACGTGTCCCTAAGACCATCCTGAGAAGTGTTATTTGGGAAGGGGGAGAAAAGGAGAAATTTGGGCTCCCCCTGAGGCTTGTGTTTCATACCAGAGAATCCTACAACGGTTTGGTTGGAAGGGACCTTAAAGACCACCCAGTCCCACCCCCTGCCATGGGCAGGGACATCTTCCACTATTCCAGATTGCTCCAAGCCCTGTCCAAGTTGGCCTTGGACCTTTCCAAGGATGCCACAACTTCTCTGGGCAACCTGTGCCAGGGCCTCACTGGCCTCACAGGGAAGAATTCCCTCCCAATATCCCATGTAACCCTGTCCTCTGGCAGTGGAAGCCGTTCCTCCTTGTCCTGTCACTCTTTAGGTACAGGGAGGTGTTATTTCATCTTGACCAGCTGCAGGCACCACTCCTGGCCCACCAGCCTTCCCTGCATGGCACAGGGAACCATCATGCTTGCATTAAACCCCCATTAACTTCCCCCTCTGCACCTCTGCCTCAGCTGTGATACAGCATTCCCAGTGCTGCTGCTGAAGGTGCCACATCCCCAGGTGCCCCACAGCCCCTCAGCAGCACAACCTTGCTCCTGCTCCCTTCTCTCTTACTGCCATAATTGCCTCCAGGAGTACAAATGAGCTGCCAGTTGGGTGGACTTTGGAAAAAAAAATAAAGAAAAAAAAAGGAGTTAGAGAGGGTTAAGAAAACTATAAGTATGTGCATGTGTATAGATGTGTGAGAGGGAGAGAAAATCGGCACCAGGGTGGGTACAGGATAGGCAATCAGCATTTCACATCTCACCAGGCTGGTTTGGTGTAAGTGCTGCAGCCTGTGGCACTCAGCATGTGTAGGAAAGTGTAATCTGTGGAGAAAGGTGCCCCACATTGGGGCTGCTGCCCTGGTCCTGGGTGGGAAAGGGGCTCCAGGGATCTCCCAGGCTTTGTGAGGGAGAGGTGAGATGGAATGAAGGAGTGTTGGGAGGTTCACACCTGGGAGCTCCCTGTCCCTGTTCCACTCCAGCCTGCTCATGGGAATCCATACACCCAGAAGGGATGAAAAATGGTTAAACTGGGCTCAGAAAGGTGCTGCTGCAAGTCCTGATCCCCCAGCTCGGGGCTGCCTGGCCTGGTGGAGAAGCTGGTGCTGGTTCTGGGAGTTGGGTTCTGGGTGCTGGGCACTGAGCACCCAGCTGGAAGGCAGTGCTCCTGCAGTGCCACTGTCCCCGCTGTCACGTGCCACAGAGTTGTTAATCCCATTTGGAGGGCCAGCACCCCAAGCTGTGCCTGCTAATCCCCCCGGTGCTGCGGGGCTGTGCTGTGCTGTGACTCCCCAGGGTGTCCCTGCACCCAGCCCCTCTGCACAGGCAGAGCTGCATGTGCTCACATCCTCTGCCTGCTCCTGCCAGTCCTGAGGATGCTCAGGTGCTTCCTGCCCTGTGCAAGAGGCTCCTGAGGCTGGCACATGCCCAGGTACAGCCCCAGAGTCTGTGGAAGCGCCGCTCTGCCCAGGAGGACTCACCTGCTTGGCCAGCCTGCCTTCAGCACAGCCCCGGGCACTCAGCACAGCACCTGGAGGCAGGTGAGCAGCTCCAAGTGCCGTGGCAGAGCCAGGGCTCAGCTCAGCTGTGCCAGGCTCCTCCCCAGGAGCAGCAGCTCCCTGGCGATGCCGGCAGCTCTGCACAGCAGCTCCTGCTGGGCTGGCGCAGGCTGCACTGGAGAATAATGTTGTTGTTCCCTCCCGATGGCAGCAGCTTCCTTGTGGGAGAGGGGAAAAAGCACAAACCGAACTGGGGAGAAAATAAGAGGGGAATGTTTGCCGACTGTCTGCTGTGTGTTGTTGCTGTTTGTTGTGTTTCTGTGGTTGCTTTGGCAACCCTGGGAAGACACCCAGGCTGCAGCACGGCGGGTACCAGCGCGGTGTGATGGGGAGCTGGGGCTCTGCTCCAGGGGGATGAGCTGGGGCCTGGTGGCAGCCCCTGCTGGGGATGGGAGCTTCAGGCAGGGGTCACCTTTGTGCCCAGCTCAGCTCCTGCCCTCCCGGGTGAGCCTGGGCTGGGGGCTCACTTGGCACCCATGGGCCCTCCGAGAGGGACCTGGATGGAGATGAGCGAGGAAAGACTGGCTGAAGGGTCTGTGGGGACAGCTGCTCCCCAGGAGCCTGGAGTATCTGGGCTCATCCTCTTTCTTCTTGTCTGGAGGAAAGAGAGTGAAGCAGCAGTGTTGTGGAGGGGCAGTGCTACCATGAGGAGCTGTGAGAGTGCCAGGTGATGCCATGGGGGCATCTGCACCCATCCAGGAGCCATCCCTGAGCTCCTGGAGCCGTGGCTCAGTGTGGGGAGGGTCACGCTGCTCGCTGTCTCCTGTGGGGCTGTGTAGAGGGGGTTGGTCCCCACAGCATCCTCCCTGCATTTTGTGGGATGGAGCCAGGTCCCAAAGAGCAGCGTGGGGCTGGGGGAGCCTGGCAGAGGAGGGGACAGGGCCGAGGGCAGCTCGGGGAGGATGGTGGAGCTCGCAGAGCCCCTCTCTCGCTCTGCAGCCCCGCGGGCTGTGCGAGCTGACATCCGTCAGAGCAGGAGCCTGCGTGCCCCGCGGCATCCCCAGGGCACAGCAGGCAGGGCTGGGTGAGGGCTGTGCCCCTGGGAGCAGGAACGCTCTGTGCAGCTCCAGAGATGTGTGCTGTTAACTCTTTGGGGTCTGCAGCGGGCAGACTGAGCTCCTCGGGCACCGCCAGCCGCCCGGAGCCTGCAGATCCCGCCTTTGGGTAGAGATTCCTGCAAAAAAATGGTTCGAGGGCTCTGCTGCTTCCCATCCTGCCTGGCACGAAAAGTGCCACCGTGGGAAGGTTTCAGCCTGTCACTGGTCAGAAGTGCCAGTTTAACGAAATTGTTTAACTGCTGCATCTCCAAATGATGAATTTTTAACTGAGAGGGCTGTTGAAGAATCCTGCCCTGAACTGGAAGCTGACTCATTCTCCTTGCAGTCCCGGGGTCATTGTTGGATTGCAAATAAACACAGCAAATTCCCACTGCTGGGCTCTGGGAACGTGCTCCTGGCCCTGCACGGAGGGCAGGGTCCCAGGAAGGGGCTGGGTGTCTGCTGCCTCCCCCTGCATCCTCCCACCCTTGGAGCAGGGAGGGGCTTTGGTGGCACCTGGAGCTGTCGGGGCGAGGGGAAACACAACTTGAACACTGATGGGGGTCTGGAAAAACCCAAAGTGCAGAGATTCGCTGCCCTGTTCTCTCTTTGAAAAGCAGAGAGCAAGAACCAGGCCCCAGCTCTCTGCCATCCCTGAGGCAGCTGTCAGGCCAGACCCAATTCCCATTTCTTTGCTCCCAGCACCGGTTGCAGCATCTCTGGGTGCAGCTTCAGCCCAAGCCCCGGCCTTGGGAGCAAAGCGAAACTGAAGAAATAAGAGCTTGGAGCTGGGACTCGAATCATGGTGAGGGGAGGGCAGCGCTTTCCGCCCCGAAAACCTCTCCACACGGGGCTGAGCAGGGCTGGAGCCAGCGTGAGTCACCCAGCACAGCAGCTGCTGCCAAGGCAGGAGCGACCTTGTGCTGCTGAGCCAGCGTGGGCTGGGGCCGCGGCCCCGCAGCCACCAGAGGGGAAGCTTTTGCTCAGGCCGGATGCTCCAGAGGAAAGAATGAGCTCTGGGGCTGAAAGCGCCGGCCAGAGAGAACCAGAGCAATGGGAGGGTCTGGGGTCTCCTCCCTCTCTGCAGGCAGAGCAGCAGCGAGCAGGTTTGGGGCGCTCCCGGCTGTTCCGGGGCTGGGTTAGCAGCACCTGTGAGCCACGCGGGGATGGGACTGGCTTCCCGTGGAACTTCAGGGAAAAACAGATCGATCTCCCCTCTGCTCCTGCCACCCTGTCCGCAGCCCTGCGATCCTTCCAGGCTGGCGCTGGTGAATGTTTTCCCCCATCGACTTGTCTCGCTTGAATCAGCGGACGTGACTCACCGGGAGGAACGAGAGGCGCTGCTCGGTGCGCGGCTCCGCGAGCAGAGCAGGGTCCGGTCCCGGTTCTGGTCCCGGTTCTGGTCCAGGCCCCGGTCCTGGATCTGGTCCCAGTCCCGGTTCTGGTTCTGGTCCCGGTC
Source organism: Tychaedon coryphoeus (assembly GCA_013398595.1). Taxonomy (NCBI): domain Eukaryota; kingdom Metazoa; phylum Chordata; class Aves; order Passeriformes; family Muscicapidae; genus Tychaedon; species Tychaedon coryphoeus. The sequence continues at coordinate 110,145 of WBND01001086.1, read as the reverse complement.
CTGGTCCCAGTCCCGGTTCTGGTCCCGGTTCTGGTTCTGGTCCCGGTCCTGGTCCTGGTTCTGGTCCAGGTCCCAGTTCTGGTCCCGGTCC
>WBND01001086.1:81726-91912 GCA_013398595.1 Tychaedon coryphoeus | reverse complement strand
AGCGGCACATCCTCCCCCCGCGCCCCCCTCCTTCCTCCTCCCCCCTCGGCTTCAAAACAAACCGTCACCAAAATGGTGAAGAGGTGAAGGAGGGAGCGGGAGGAAGGGGAAGAGGTGGCGGCTCGGCCTGAGCGCTGCGGGGACAGGTGAGGGCGGCGCGGGACGCGGGGCACGGGGGGTGCGGGACACGGTGGGGTGCGGGACACGGTGGGGTGCGGGTGCCGGGTGCGGCACACGGGGATGGTCCCGCTGGGTGCTGCCGGTGGGGTGGGGGCAGCGCTGGGGGTGCGCACCCCGCTCTGGGGCGGTGGGCAGCGTGCCCGTGGGACCCCCGTGGGGACAGACCGTGAGCCCACCCGCGACACCGCGTCCGCCCCCGGATGGGACCCGCTGCGGCCTGGCGGGACCCAGGGACGAGCAGGGCCCGGTGGGTTCCGGGGCTGGAGGTGCCCTCCCTGGCAGGACATCGGGCGATGACACGGTCACTGTGGGGGGACCCGCCGGCGAGGCTCCGGGTGCCGGTTTTGATTGGCAAGAGCAGATTTTGGGAGAGCCGGCCGTAAATCGAATCCTGGAGCGTCCATGCCTTGGCCGTGAGCCGGCTCCGGAGCCGACAGCTGGGATTGTTTGTCCGGGGGGGCTCAGCGCCTCAGCTCCATCCCACAGCGGCCGGAGCAGGGCATCGTGGTGGGGCCAGACCGCGTCACTGAGCCACGGTCTCCCCGGGGTGCCGGGCGCTTCCCTGGCCAGAGGCACCGGCGATCTGAGCGGGGATGCGGTGACAGCGCGGCCGGCATCTGTGGCTGCTCGGCATCTGTGACTGCTCGGCATCTGTGACGCCGGTTCGCCTGCAGCTTTTCCCTTCCCTGCAGCTCCCAAACCCCTTTGGCTTTGTCGTTGGTTTTTATTTTTTTTAATTAATTTTCATTTTCTCCCCTCACGCTCAAGAGCAGCACGGGGTCAGTGAGACACGCGTGTGCCGCACGCGCCGCTCTTCCCCCAGCACCCGTGGAGCCCCGTGGTGCCCCCAGCTCTGCACGGCCACCACCTGGGCTGTCCCCTCCTCTTCATCCTCCACAAGTGTCGGAGCTGCCACGCAGTTTTGGCTGGTGACTCCCCCTTGCTGTGGGCAGGGGTCTGGGCAGCGACAGAGACACCTGTGCTGGTGCAAATTGCGCTCGCACTTCAGCTCAGCGCCTCTGCCTGCTCCCACCCCGGGAAGGCTGGATCCTCTCCCTCCAAAGCCCCTTCTCCCACGGTGCATGGCTGTGTGCGGATTTTTGGGCTGGCGTTGCTTGACCAAGGTGGGTGTTCTCAATCCACTGTCCTGGGACATCCAGCCTGAAATCTTGCTGCTGATGAGGAAGGGGCTGTGCCGGCCTCAGTGCGACGGGAACACTCATCAGGCCCGGGGTGCGGGTTTTTGGTGTAGGTAGGGGTTGTTCTGGTTATGTTCTGTCCTTCCCTGAGCTGAATTGGTGCTGGTGGCCCTGGCCTGGGGGCGCTGACCTGCCCCTGTCTCTTTGGACCTCCAAAGCGAGCTGCTTGCCCTGCCCTCAGGATCAGTGCCACAGGCTCCTGAAGGTCACAGACCTCTGGATGGGCCTCATGAATTCTCCTTTCCTCCCCCACCACCTTGCCCTTCAGCCCCTGCAGTTGTCGCGGCTTTGCCAAGCTGAGGCATCTGCACTTGTGCTGGCTCCGAGCAGGTGGCCGATGTCCCCGCAGCAGTGGGGGCCACTGCTCGGGTTTCGCTGGTGCCTCAGCCACAGCAGGGATTTAACGTGCTCGTGTCGAAGGGGCATTGGCTCCTGTGTCAGGTGGCGCAGGGCTTCCACTCCTGCCCGGGCTGTCCCTCAGCACAAACCAGCTCGGGGGCTCCTCATGCTGAGTGGTCACGTCCCTGTGTGTGCTCAGTCCTCCTGGGGGGCTCTGGGACCTTGGGAAGTGCTGGCTTTGTCAGTAGGTGACCTTGGGCACATCCTTTTGCTTCCCCAAGCTTTGGTGGTGTTCTCGGAATGGGGGAGGTGGTTACTGTGTTTAATCCCCCCCTCCTCACTGCTGTGGGGCTCCTGGCTCCTCTTGGGAAGTGCAACTGCAGAGCTGGAAAGGGCTGTTGCTATTTTGTGCTGTCCCTGAGCGGGCAGGGCGGAGGCATGGATGGTGCTGGAGTCACCCAGGGTGGATTTTTCCCAGGCTGCCAAGTGAAACAAGTGGGGTCTGAGTCTCATTTAATGCTGCAGCCCGTTACTGTGACTCTGGCAACATAAAGGAGCCTAAATATGGTCATAAACTGCATCCACTTCAAGGTCCCTTCATGCTGCCAGGGCAGCCTCACGTCGGCTTTGTGAGAGGGAGAACAAAGCCGAAAGTGTCGGGCGAAAAGTCCGGGAGCGGGACCCAGCTGCCGCGGGCTGGCGTGTGCCGGGAGCTGGTGCCGGCAGCTGCCTGGCAGGGAGGTGTCCCTGCCGGTGCAGGCCCTGGCTCACCAGGGAAGGATGGACGTGAGGGTGGGGGCAGATGCTGCCTGGCACATCCCGAATGAGCAGGAGGGCTTCAGCTGGGTGTGGAGAGCTCAGCTACAAGCTATGCATCTGGCACCCTGGGCGAGTCGTCTGAACCTAAAAAAGCATCTGTGGTGAGGGGCAGAAATTGCTTTTCCCTCTTTTTTTTCCACGCCAGAGTGCTTCCCAGGGTCAGATTGGCATCGCCTGGAGCGTGCTGGGAGGAACCTGCCGTGGGGTGCTGCGTGGCATCTCTGCTCTGATGGATTGCAGGGACATTTTGGGAATGAAAGGGAAAGAGGGACAGGGGTGTGGGTTGCTGATATTGCCTGCATTCCCCCGGACCACTGGTGCCCCACTGGGTGCCCCTGGCCGTGGTGGTGAGATGCCATGTGGAGCTGTGATGGTGTGAACTGGCCTGGAAGGTGGTGCCTGAGGCTCAGGAAGTGAGCAGGCAGCATCCCATTAAATCCTCTTAGTGCCCGGGAGTGCACAGGGAGGTGACCCAGGCACGGTGAGCTGCACGGCGGCGATGGGGCTGCCCTGCCGGTGCTCTGCCGGACTTCCCCATCTGCAACCAGAGCTAAAAATATTCCCCTGCCTCACCCCGCCGCCGTCCCATCTGTTCAGAGGGTGAACTCCTCGGGCCAGGGGCTCTTTCTTATTTTTGTCGCTATTTTGGCAGTTCCTGGAGGCTGAGCCGGCCCGAGTTCAGAGGTGACTCTATTGTAGATGACAGTGCTGCCCCCGGGAAGGTTCAGCTCTGCTGCTGAGCCCGACGCGGGGAGCAGAAAGCGAGTGAGGAGGAGGAAGGGGAGGAGGAGGATGAAGGCTGGGGAGGCATGGAAATGTGTGGCTGTGCTGGTGCCACGGGGTGAGCGCTGGGTGCCCCTGGCTGAGCTTGCCCTCCCTGTGCCAGCAGGACTGTGGGGTGCATTACCCCCTCAGCTTCACCCAGCACTGTCTGCGACTTCACCACTCGATGCGACTCTCAGGGGTTTGGTTTTGTTTTTTCCTTTCCTTTTTTCCTCTAATTAGAGAAGCTTTCAGTAAAAAGCTGAGATTTGTTAATCACTTTGTTTGATCAGAGCACAGGCAGTGCTGAAGACCTCTAGGTTTTTCCCTCTGCCTGTGTGAGCAGCAGTTTGCTTTTGCTTTCAAGATGGATCTCGCCGTCTGCCTGCCAGCAGCTCTGCCTCCCTGGATCTGTCGGTTTGCATCTTGCACTCCACTTTGCTTTGCTTGTGGTTCTTTAATTTTTCCTTTCCCCTCACTCTCAGTGTCTCCCTGCTGTAGCTCCCCACTGCTTGCAAAACAGACAAGAGTCTGCATCCTTTAAAAAATCCTAAAACAAATGCCCACATTGAGAGCAAAGGTTTGATAAATACTCAAATTTGGAGTGTTTATTTTGGGGGGGGTGGGGTCTAGGTTTGCTTTATATGGGAGCTCAAAAGATGGGGGGGCTTGGGTCTCTGAGCTGCAGGGGAACAGTTTTTTGGGGAAACTTGTCTTGTTTTTGTGTGGGTCATGACAAGGCTGGGCGACACAGCAGCTGCTCCAGGATTCCCAGGCTAGGCTATAGGTGAACACCTTCCCCTGTATAAAAGGGGACAGTGATGAGGTGCATGCAGTGGTGGTGGTGCTGCCACCCATTTGTGTCACCCTTTGGGAGATGTCCTGGTTGTGGTTGACTGCTGGAATACTGGAACAGCTGCTGGGGCCTGTTGCCAGTGCTGGTACAGCTTTGTGCCCCTCCAGTCCCCAGCACGTGGTGCTGCTCTTTTGCTGCCAAACCCAAATCCTGAGCAGCCGGAGCGGTGCCGGGCAGGTGTCCTGGAAGGGTGGGATGGTGCCTGTGCTGGGATGTGTCACCACCCAGGAGCCACCATGGTGTCCCATCCCCAAGCAGCCAGCCTGCACGTTTCACTCTTTGTGCTGGGCAGGACACGTAGCATTTCCCAGCTTGCAATTAGCCCTTGGTTTTCCTGGAGGCACACACTGCCCGTGGAGGGGGTCGCAGCACCCGTGGCCTGACCCTCCTTGCTTTAGGTGAGCAGCACTGGTTGGGGTGCAGAGGTGGGGAGCTGAGCCCTGGCTGTGCCCTGGCTGTGCCCTGGCTGTCCTGGCTGTGCCCTGGCCGTGCTGGCTGTGCCCTGTCCTGCTGGCACAGTGGCTCAAGGTCAAAGCCGTGCCCTGTGGCTTTGGGCTGCTGCTGGGCAGGAGCCGGCGCAGGGTGGAAGTGCTCCCACCTCCTGTCCTGAGTCAGTGATGGTTGGGCTTGGAAAGGGGGTAATTAAATTACCTATTTCTGGGCAGGGAGGAAGAGGAGGAGGAGGAGGAATTGTTTCTCTTTCCAGAGCTTCAAACAGCTTCCTGCAAGCCTCCGGCACAAAACCCAAACCGCTTCCAGGAGGAGATGCGTGCCGCCCCCCCAGCCTGGGGCACGGCTGGGGAGCTGGGGGCTGTGGGGAAGGGTCACCTCCCACTGCAGCACTGCTGTTGCATCAGCCTTTTTCTTTTGGAAGGAGGCAGGATAAATCCATGGCTCCCAAATTAATTTTTTACCTTTTTTTTCCATCCCCAAAAAGTAGTAATGAGATTTGGGGAGCAGCAGCTGCCTGTGGGGCCAGGTCCTGACCTGAGCCCACCCCAGGGCTGCCAAGGGATCATCTCAGGATTCTTAGTGGGATTCCTCCTTCTCCCCTCTCCTCCTTCTGCCATAGGGGGATTATCAGCATCTCATGCGTGATGGATCCTGCAGCTCACTGCCCTGGGGCCTGGGGGTACCTGCTCTGGAGGGTGTGGTGGAGCTTCAGGTGCAAGGAGTTATTGATGGATATAAGCAGTGGTAATAAATAGCCCTGCTTGGAAATTTTCGTCTTCTTTTTTTAAATGGAAGTGCCTTTTGGAACAAAGTGACTTTCCTCCATCATTTTCAAAAGCATCTTTTTTCTTTTCTTATTTTGAAGATGAAATTTTTCTTTTTACTCTTGCATTTTTTCCTTTTCAATTATTGGAAGGCTTCAGGGAAAAATTGCTAGGTGCCATACCCAGGAACACATCCCATGTCATGCAGGTGGGGAAAATATGTGGGGTCAGATTCATCTGGTTTAGTTTTCCTTAAAAAAGAAATAGAGAATTGGAAATGTTCATGGCATCAGTGAGAATTTTCTATCAAAGCAGACAAAATTTGAGGGGCTGAAAAAAACTGACTTTGCTTAAACCTGTTGCATCAAATGTAAAAAAAATATATAAGTTAAATAAATTAATTGGATAAAGAACTTCTGTTCACTAAAAGGCTGGCAACATTTCTGGGTTTCTTTCTGGAATTTTTCAGTTGTAAAACCTGAAATCCTCCTCCACCGCTAGCAGTAACCTTGAGACACAGTGCCGGAGCAGGAGTTTCCACTAGCAGGGAAGAAAAAAATTGCAATAAAGAATGTGGACAAGATATTTTGACCGACCAGCCTTTTTTTATTTTGCACAGGCAGTCACTGAGACCGTCCTGCACCGCAACTGCTGTGCTCAGCGCTGGGAGCAGGAGATAAATGTCTGTGATGAGGGGCTGGGGCAGGGAATGGCAGGGATCAGGCTCCAGGCGTGAGTGCTCTTGGTCCATGGAGGCATCCATGGAGAAAAACCATCTGCAAGCCAAGGAATGGGTGTTTTCCACCCATTTTGGATATACAGAGGCAGAGAGTGGCTGTGTGTTTGTGTAATAGAGGTGAGGGCTGAGCTGTCATGCTTTGTGTAAATGTGATAAATGTCCCCGTGGAGCTGGTGCCCGCAGGCTTCTTGCTGGCATCTGAGCCAGCTGGGAGGAACAGCCCACTTTGTCCAAATGCCAGTGCTTGGGAATGGTGTCCATCCCTGGGGTGCAGTGTCCTGTGGCACTCCTGGCACCTCCTCTGGGTTGGGGACCCTGGTGCTGCTCGGCTCGATGGTGGGTGGCAGGTTGGACGGGCTGAAGACCCCACAGCTCGTTAAAATCCTGGTGTTGCTGGAGCCTGGCTCTGCCACAAGCACCCTCCTCCTGCTGGGAGCTGTGTGGATTTTTGGCCTTTAGAATTCCCCTGCAGGGAGCTCTGGCTTTGGCTCTGTCAGACATGGAGCCTGACATGCAGCAAGCACTTGGACTGGTTCAGAGAAGAACCATGGGGGAAAGGAAAGTGTTTGTGTGTCACCAGTTGTCTCTGGTGCTGGCACCACTGGGAAGGTCATGGAGGTGAGGAGGTGCCTCTAGGCACAGTTATCACAGGCACATGGAATGGTTTAGGTGGGAAGGGATCTGAAAAATCACCTCATTCCAGCCCTCGGGTTTATCCCAGGGGTAAACCACATGTTCCCTGGAGCCACATCTCTGCCCCTAGGAAAAGCTTGCCCTAGCAGCAAATTTATTTCAATAACTGGATGTGGAAGGGTTGGGTGAAGGCAGGGCTTACTTGGACGTGGGCTTGGGGCAGTTTTCCATCGAGTATTCCGGTGAGGAGCAGCGCTTGGGATTGCATGGCCAGTGTGTGCGTGGGCCAGTGTGGGGGCTCCCAGAAGGGTCCAGGATGTTGGGATGCAGCCAGACTCAGGCCTCACCTCCAGCCTTATCCCAGCGAGCTCCCTGTGCCACTGGACATCTCACTTCGCATGGCTGAGGAGGATTTGCCGCCCCATCTCCAGGGTTTGAAGCGCAGGGATCAGTCACGGATCCATCCTCAACCTTCCCCGACTCGCCGTGGCCGTCCTTCCCACGCGCCGGCAACGAGCCGCCGGGAAAACTCGCACCTCTCTGCTCGCTGGAGCAAAAATATCCCCAGTCCTGCGTGGATGCCGCTGCCAAGATGGGGAGCGGAGCCGGCGCTCCCTCCTAGCAGAAATGTGTCGCCGTGCTCGGCGGTGGGGAGGCTGGGAGGGAGGCTGGGATCCGCCGAGCCCCAGCGCTTTCGAAAATAGAAGCAGAACAAATGGTTGGAGCAAGATGCTGGTGGTGAAGGCAGCCAAGGCCTCTTCCCGCGGCAGCTGGTGGCTGCTTCTTGCTCCTCCATCAATCCTGTCCCCAGAGCTGGCGTTTCCTTGCAGGGGGGTGTTGGGGGGAGATGTGAACATCTGGCTCTTGGGGCGGCCTGGGGCACGGCGATGCTTTATTGGGTTCGGTGTGGTGCCCTGGGGTTTTGGTACAGCTGAGCTTTGAGTGAGCTGTGAGGATGGCAGGGCAGGAGGGGATTCAGTCGGTGTGAGATAAGGAGCAGACAGGGAGTCGGGTGGCGCCAGTTCCTGCAGGGACTTTGTCCCAAAACCATGGGACAGGTGCTGGGTTCAGGCACGGGCACCAGCAGGTGCTGACCTGGTGTCAGACAGCTGAGCACAGAGCTGCTGTGCTGGGAGGGGTGGGGGTCCCAGGGGATGAACTCCTGTTGCTCCTGGGGGTCCTGGTGGGATGAGCTCCTGTTGCTCCTGGGAGTCCCAGGGGATGAGTTCCTGTTGCTCCCGGGGGTCCTGGTGGGATGAGCTCCTGCTTGTTCCCAGGGAATGAGCTCCTGGTTGCTCCTGGGGGTCCCAGGGGATGAGCTCCTGGTTGTTCTCGGGGGTCCCAGGGAATGAGTTCCTGGTTTATCCTGGGGATCCTGGTGGGATGAGATCCTGGTTAATCCTGGGGGTCCTGGTGGGATGAGCTCCTGTTGCTCCTGAGGGTCCCAGGGGATGAGCTCCTGGTTGTTCCCGAGGGTCCCAGTGGGATGAGCTCCTGGTTTATCCTGGGGGTCCCAGGGGATGAGCTCCTGTTGCTCCCAGGGGCCCCAGGGGATGTGGGAGCTGCATTTGGGTGCTGCTGGGGAAAGGCTGGGTTCCTCGCCTCCTGCTTCCCCATGGGCACTGCTCCTGAGGGGATGAAGCTGCCTGGCCTTGTGCCAGCCACTGGCACCCAGGAGAGGGAAATGGTGAGCCCAGCTCTCAACACAGATTGAGAGAGTTTGGAAAAATCCCGTTAGTTGCCCTCAGGTCTTCCAGCCTTAGGGCCAGATGTGAGTGTGAGCAGGATTTCACACCTGCCTTTGTGCTGGAGAGAGATGCTCCAGCTGCACGAGGTGGAAGTGGGAAGGTTGGGAAGGTGCTTTCCTTATGGGAAGATGTTCTTGCCTTGTCCTTTCCGGTGGAGAGGACCAGCCACGGCGAGCTCAGCATCTGCCTGGGTGACCTTCATTGCCTTTGCTTGGCGAGAGCCTGCTTTGCATGTCCTCTCCCCTGCCAGCAGCACTTGCACCGAGCATCGGGGTCTTTTTGTTATGCAAATACAGCTTTGGTTTTAGCTTCTCAGAGATAAATACCTTTGAGGCTAAATTTGGAGCTCAGGGCACTGCTGAAAGCGCCCTGATGGCCCAAGGCCTGACAGGTCAGATGCTGAAGGTGGTAGTTTGGGGCTTTGGCTCAGAAACAAAACAGTCACAGTATTTTTTCCACTGGGGTTACACGAGTTTTTTTTGCACGTTGAGTCCTGGTGGGGTCCTTGGCACCTGCTGCCACCCTGCACCTAGAGTTCCCAGTTTTGCAGTGGTGTGCTGTGGTTTTATTTAGGCTTTTAGAGCTCAGGAGACCCTTTTGTCCCAGCACCATGGTGGGATTCGAGGATCCCCGCTGAGCTGTGCCCAGGCATGGGGGGCTCCAGTGCAGGACTGAGACAGTGATGTCTCAGAGCCCCCTGACACTGCCCACCTGGGTTTTGTGGTCAGGATCTCTCCCAGCCCTTGGAGAGGCTGAGGGGTGGAGGCTGCATGGCCAGGGGACGCCGTGCCATGTGCTGCACATCAGACCAGAGCTTTTTCTCACCTTCCCCCTTGTGCGTGGCGTCCCCCAGGGCAGCCTGGCTTCCTCTGGGACCCCCTGAGTCCCTGGCAGCCCGTGTCTCTTGTGATGGGGTCATGGGCTGTTGGTCTGGCTTTGGGCAGAGGTGTTTGCGTGTGATTTTATTTTTATTTGTGCGTCTTTCGGAAATCTTCCGTCACAGCAGGTGCCGGTTCAGTGCCTGGCAGTGGGGCGGGAAGGGCTGTGGGCAGGGTGGAAACGTGGCTAAAATTGCTTTGGCTTCTGCTCAGACAGTTTTGCTTTTTGTGTGCCACAGCAGAGCTTGAGGTCCCCAGGGTCTGGGGGGGCTGAAGGCGTCGGGTTCCTGGTTCATCCCTCCTGTGGGGTCACAGGTCACCCACCAGCCTGAAAACTCACAGACACCAGCCCAGGGGCTCTCTAGGGCTGAACCAAGGTTGTGTGATGTTGAAAACACCCAGAGGTGTCTCATGTGCTTGCAAAATCATGGGCAGTGTTGGGTTTTATTCCAGCTGAGAGCTGGGCAGGAGCACAGAGTCTCCCTGCTCGAGTGGATACCTTGGGGACCTGCTATGGGCAAAGCAGGCAGAAAGGGAAGGTGGCAGGAGATGGAGGTCAAAAGGGGAGGGCAGCTCTTTTGGAGTTGCTTCTTTGCAAAGTTTTGGCATCTGCTGGGTGCTGAGCTGTGGTGGGCTGGGCTAAGGCCACCCCAAATAGGGTGCTCCTGCTCAGGGCCACTTTGGGCTCCACAAGGTTTTCTGGGGGATTTAGGAACTTGTCGCTGTGTCCTGGCAGGGTGGCAGCCTGTGTCCCCCAAAGCCCTGTGGGGTCTGGAGTATCCATGCCCAGGGAAGCTGCTGTCCTGACAATGCCCC
>WBND01001086.1:64016-74389 GCA_013398595.1 Tychaedon coryphoeus | reverse complement strand
TGTGCTTCTATTAGAGGGAGGGGATGAGGGGATGCTTGCACTGGCCACGGAGGTTTTTTTTGCCCCATGAGGGACTGAGTTGTCTGGAGAGAACAGGACAGTCTCCTATGGATTCATGCTGTTTGGTTCACTGATTATCCAAATTATGCAGGAATCTTTTTTTTTTCTCTGTAGGTGCCTATAAACCCCTTCTGCTCCCCCCTTGCAATGGTGTACGTGGGGGTGGTGTAGGAGTTGCTGATGATGGCATCGAATGTGCAAGTGTTTCTCTGCACCTCACTGGGGAGAAGTTTTTTAATCTTTTGTTGTTGTTGTTGTTGTTTAATTTTTTTTTTAAATAGTGGATCTGAATTTTGGAGGGTAGGTGCCCTCCCCACAGAGATTTGCCAAGGATGCAAAAGGAGCCGGGGCTTGAACTGGGAGATTTGGGTAACCCCAGGGATGATTTTGTCTCTGGCTCAGGGTTTTCCCCAGCTGGATTTTCAGAGGGAGCTGGGAGGCAAAGCCTTGCTCCATCAGGATGTGACACCTGCTTTGCAGGCAGTGAAGAGCCACAGGACTCTGAGTTTGTGTGAGGGGTCAGGGTTTGCACGCTGGCTGTGGGGTGAACACCCTTTGTGCTTCCCAAGGCTGAGCAGCCCTGGCCCTGGCTCAGGTGCCTGTGCCAGGTGATTTTCCAGGGGTTTGCCTGGTGGTGCTGCTGTTGCTGGCTGGCACTGCTGGGCTGGGTGCTGGGCTGCTGCCAGGAGGGGTTCTTGAAGGGTGCCCTGGCCATAGCTGGCTCCCCTCCAGACACACTGGAGGGGCTGGAGCACAACCCAGAATTAAGTGGGAGTCTCCCAGGTCCTGGTATTTGACCGTGGAGCCCCTCTCCTCCCCTCAATGAGCTCTCTTTTCTTGTTTGTGAGTTGCCCTTACAAACAGGTTTAAAAAAAGCTCTCAGCTTCCAGCAAGGGCCACAGGGCTGGGCCAGGATCTGTCCCTGTTCCCTGGAGTGGGGGACAGCAGCAAGGGGGAGGTGGAGGTTTGCTTGGTCCCCCCACCTCCTCCTTCCTTTGCAGTGGTGCTGGGAGGGATTTTGGGGGATCATCTGGCAGCCCATGCTGGGAAAGCCCTGTGCCAGCCCAGCATGTCACCCAGTGGCAGCTGAGAGGTGTCTTAGGACCTGCTACCATCTGTCAGGGTGGGGAGATGGATGGGCTGGGAGTTCTGGACACGGGTGATGATGTTTGTTTGGTTTCCATGGGGAGAGGCCAGTGGCTGGAGGTAGCCTGAGCCGCCTGCCGAGGCTGCAGCAGTGCAGAAGGTCCCCATGGCTGGCGGCTCCTGACTCAGGTGATGGCAGAGCAAAGGCCAGGAGGGGCCAGGGCTTTTCCCTTAGACATGGTGACTGTCTCCCCCAGCTGGCTCTGCACTCACTGCTCGGCCACACCTCACCCTGTGGCCCTGGAGTTTGGACCTGTGTGGCAGAGCCAGAGCTGGGGCTGGGGCTGAGCTGGCCTCGACAGCCAGAGCTGCTGGGTTCCCAGGCTCTGGGAGGGAGAAGTGCTGTGTCTGCCTGGGACACCTCCCATGGGGTCCTTGGAGACCTGCCCAGTGCAGGATCCTTCCCAAAGCAGGAGGTGAGAGGAGCTGGCACCCACTTGCCATGCTGGGCATTCCCACGAGCTGCTTGCATGGATGGATCCACGTCAGTGCTGCCAGCATGTGAGCCAGGCTGGTGCTGATGTATGTGCAGGTGTGCTGGGGTGAGATTGTGGGTAGGGTCCCATCCAACATCACCCACCTGCTCCTTGTGCCTGTCACCCCTGCCAGGGCCTCTGGGGACAATGTGTGTTGAAGAACCACGCTCTGTGTTGATTTTCCTCTGGCTCTGATTGTGTAACCCACGGGCAGTTGTGTTAGTCAGTGGCCACCAAGTGTCAGGGATGAATTGCTGGTGTTTGTCAGCGTGTGTGCAGGTGGGATTTCCACCCCCCCACGCCTCAGGTGGGGTTTGTGTGGATGGCTGGATGCAAGGATGGCTGCAGAGCAGTGGCAGAGGATCCATCCCCCAAGTGACAGAAGGGAGAGCATGGCCTGGGAGACAGGTGGGAATTAGATCTGTGGCCTCTGGGGAGAGGCAGCAGCAGTCAGAAGAGGTTGTTGGGGCATCAGGAAGGCTTACAGGGAGTCCAGGGGGCAAAACATTTGATGGTGCCATCTCTGCTTTACCTGTGCCTTGGAAATGCCAGCAGGAGCTGGAGCTGCAGATCTGGAGCAGCTGTCATTGCTGCTCTGAAGTCTCCTGCACCCCTGGAGCAGCACTTTGATGTGGTGCCCCAGAGAGCACGGGGGGTGTGAGCACCCACAGCCCCTCTCTGCACCTCTGAGATGGGTTTGGGTTGCACATGCACTGTCCCAGGTTGCCATGAAATTGGGTAAAATTGGTTCAGGAAAAGTGAGCTCTGGCTGCTCCAGTTGGATGTGGCAGTGGCCCAGAGCTGATTCCCAGCACAGAGCTGCTGGCTGTCTCCATCAAGGGAGGTGCCATCAAGGAAGGTGCCCCCAGGGCTGGTGCCAGCAGGTGGCAATGTGGCCTGAAGTATTGTCACTGTCACCGGGCTGAGGGCAAGCTTGGGGTGCTTGGAGTGTGGGACACCCGCATCTTGGTATCCCTGTGCTCTCATGAGAGCCCCCATGATGTCCTTGGGGGTTCTGGGGTCAGTTTTGGGGTCTTCCTTGTGCTGCTGCATTAGCAGGTTGGGGCAAGGAGGGAGGTGAATGGCTTGCACAGGGGGAGGAAATTGGGATTTGGGGGATGCTTGTGTCCAGCTCTGTGGTTTGCTTCCCCTCTCTGTGCCTCAGTTTCCCTGCACTAGGAGGTGCAGGTGGTTCTGCTGCTGCTGGGACCACTCCCTGCAGGCAGTCCTGGTCCTGCTGACCAGCACTTGCCCAATGGACTGGGATTGCCCTGTCTGCAGCAGTGCCAGCCCCTGGACAGGCTCTGGGAGTGGGTTTGTGCCAGCTGGAGCCTGCCCAGCTGTGGGTACCTGCATGCCCAGGGGTATTTCTGCTCCCACCAGATGTGCTGGCTCCAGGGCGATGGGCAGAAGCAAGATGGGTGCTGTGAGCCAGAGGAAACCCTAGTCTGCCTCTGATGCTCTGCTTCCCCCGTGCCCCCAGCAGCCCTGGCCGTGGTGTGGTGGTGCATGGCTGTGCTCTGGGCGCCGTGCTGGCCCCAGCCCTGCTGCGCCTCCGGCCGCCCCCACGTCCATGCAGCTGGGGGTTTCACTTCTGCATCTCCGCTGCCCAAGGGGAACTCAGCCAGCCAGAGCGAAACTCGGTGGCTCCAACGGTTGCACTTGTGCCCCCCCCAACACCCCCACATGTCCCCTAGGTCCTGGCAGGGCCAGCAGCTGCTGTTGCAACACTTGCAGCGACAGCTGTGCCACTTGGCTGCTCTGAGCTTCCTTGGAGAGTGGCTTCCAGCTCCCCTCCCAAATCCAGGGGCTGGGTTTGGTCCCATGTGAGGCAGCGCCTCTGCAAGGTGACCTGATGCAGCAGGACCCCACAATTCCTGCCCTGCCTTGATCTGGGGAACCTTCACCCCGTCCCTGTGTGGGGTTTGGGGGGGCTCCAGTGCTGGTGCTCACGCTCTGCCTGTTGCCCACTGGCACAGCTGGCTTGTGCCATCCTTCTTGGTCATTGCTCCCTGCAGCATTGTTGTGCTGGGCAGCTGAGCCTCCTGTGCCACTGGAGGGGGATTTCCTCCTGCTGGCCCCTTTTCCAGAGCCCCTGTGCTGTGCTGCTGTGCTCTGGCACCACTGGATGGGTCTCACTGGGGCTCCTCACTGTGTTCAGCTGCCAGCCTGTCCTGCCTGATGCTCCTGCTTGCAGTCACATCTCTCCCAGTTTGTTCCTTCCCACCTCTTGGTGTCAAGCCAGAGGAAACCCAACTGGAAAAGGCTCAACAGGTCTAATGAAACCCTGGGGATATTCCCAGTGGCTTGTGCAAACTGAAGGCTGGGCCGTGGCTGAGATGCTTTAGTTTTATGGGCTGGAAGAATTGAGAAAAATGGAGAAAAATAGAAAAAAAATTGAGAAAATACTTTTTAAATTTTATTTATTTATTTTTTTTAATTTTGTTTGCACCTTGCTGTTGTTGGGACTCCCTGGATGACACAGCTCTGGGAAATGGGGTCTGGAGTCTCCCTGGTTTGGGGTGGGAGACCATGAGCACCTGGCAGAGGAGCAGGAGGCTGAGTTGGGAGCCTGAAGGGGGGAGATTCAGGTTTGGCATCCAAATGTTTGCAGCCCCAAGCCCGTTGCTAGAGGAAACATGAAAAAAGAGGAAGGAGAGATTGTGGTCACAGCTCTTCCCCTCCGCAATCTGCGCCTCCCTCTTGGCCCCTCCAGCTCCAGAGCTGGTGACTCTGCCCATCCATCTCCCCTTGACTTTCCAGCTGTGTGCTTGGAGCTCCCCATGGCAGTGGCCACAGATTATTTATTTAGGGGTATTATATGTATATATGATGTAGGGGTTGTATATATTTGGAGTTTATATACGTGGGAATAAATATATATTTGGGGGTTTATCTATGCATATGGGAATAGATATATATTTGGTGGGTTACATGTATTGGAATATGTGTATTTTGAGAGGTCTATGTGTATGGGAATATATATGTTTGGGGAATTACATATGTGGGAATATAGTTTGTTAGAGGGTGTAAGCAAAGACCAGCTGTGGCACAGGGGTTGTTAAGCATCAGCTGAGCAGATATCCAGGGGAGTCACCAAAAGCCATTCCTGCACATCCTCCAGGATCCTTATGGGCAGGTTGGAGCTCCCTGCTGCCTTTGTGTGGCAGGTTGTGCCAGCCTAACTTCATCAGTTAAAAATGGGAGTCTCAGGAGGTTCCCCTCATTCTCCTGCCCTCAGGAACTCTGGTTTGTTACTTGGTGAAACCAAAGCTTTGGTTTTCAAGTAGGAACAGTGTTAGCACCTGCTCAGCATTTCTGCCCCAAAGCTGGACATAAGGATTGTCTTGTCTTTACCCCTTCTTTTTTCACTCAGGAAGGGAAATTCACTTGCCTTTGCTACCTCCATCCTTCCCTACATGTTTTTTCCCCCTCAGCTTATAAAATAACAGAACATTTTGAAAACAGGATACTTTTCCCCTCCCCTGGGCAGCATTTCTCTGTTTATAACAAGAAGGCTTCGAAGGCACATACGTGGTGGGGTGAGAGCTGGGAACTGCCCAGGAGCCCTGGGGTGGCCAGTGGCCTGACCAAGCCCCAGCCCCTCACCAGGGCTGCCCTCTCTGTGCAGGTCAAATGTTTGGTCACCTTTTGAAATCCTCCAGAGCTTCTGGGAGCAGTGCCAGGATCCTGGCTTGGCGGGGCAAAGGACGTGCATGGACAGACAAGGGAGCTGGCAGTGCCAGTGAGTGAGAGCTTTGCTGCTTTGGACCAGCTCAGAATGTTGCAAAATGGGGACTTGGGGATTCACTGGGATTTGCTGGTGCTGGATGTACCACCAGGTCCAAAGGGCAGAGGCTTCTGCAGCTGGGGTGGGGCATGGAGCAGCCCTGGAGCTGTCAGGCTGGAGAGGGTCAGGGCCTCAGGACTGTCACCTCATGTGTGCTGTTCATCCCTGTCTCAGATGACACTGGGCTGTGTCAGAGCTGCCTGCAGGCTGAGCACCCCAAGACCAGTCCTGCTCCCCCTGGAGTTGCCCATCTTGGCCCAACAAGGGGCAGCTTGTCTGCCAGACTGGGTCAGCAAAGGCACTGCTGTTTGTTGTCACAATCTGGGGACTGTGGCACAGCCACAGGTCAGGTGTTGTGCAGAAGTTGTTGTCCTGATGGCCTGGTGGGCTCTGGGAGCCAGGGATGTGGCTGCTGCCAGCCCCCAGCCATGGGCAGTGTGTCAGTGTGACAGTCTGTGGGTGCTGGCTGTGGCTGTGCCATGGCACCATGGGCAGTTTGTGAGAGTCTCTGGGTGCTGACTGTGGCTGTGCTGGCTGTGCCATGCACCATGGGCAGTGTGTCAGTGTGACAGTCTGTGGGGGTGGCTGTGACTGTGGCTGTGCCATGCACCATGGGCAGTGTGTCAGTGTGACAGTCTGTGGGTGCTGACTGTGGCTGTACTGGCTGTGCCATGCACCGTGGGCAGTTTTTGAGGGTCTGTGGGTGCTGGCTGTGGCTGTACTGGCTGTGCCATGCACCATGGGCAGTTTGTGAGGGTCTGTGGGTGGCTGTGTGGCTGTACTGGCTGTGCCATGCACCATGGGCATCCTGGAGCCTGTGGAAACCAACATTCCTGGTTTGTCCAGTGGCATCTCCCGCTGCCAGGAAGCAGCTCTGTGTACAGACACATGAGGATTTGCCTGGCCACATTTCCCCCATAGTGTCCTAGTGGGCTGTAGAGCTGACCCCAAGTCCCCCAAAGCAGAGCCAGCCTGGGTGCAGACCTTGGCCACATCCTCCACTCAGCCTGGCCTGTGGTCCCCGGTCCCCACATGGCTCTGCCACCAGCCCTGCAGGCTCTGCAGTGCTGAGACCAGGGAGAGCTGCAAGGACAGCAAGAGGAGGTTCAGGAACCATTGAGAGGCCCTTTGCATTAACCACCATTCCCTCATCCTGACTGGCAGCGTGGCACTTGCAGGGCAGTGCTTCTTGTGTGGGTGCTCTGTCCCCGAGTGGTCAGTCATTCTGTAGGACACTTTTATTCAGGGAAATGAAGGAGTGGTGCTGGGCTGATGACAGGTTGGGTATAATGGGTGCAAGTGTGGCAGTAGTGGAGTGTCCCTGCTGCTCCCCCCGTTGTGGAAGACAAGCTCATCTGTCTGTCCTGATGAGGGAATCCCTGTGACTGCTCTGTTCACAGAGCCCCAGCCCCAGTGAGGTTTGGGGCTGGAAAGCCACTGGCACCTCGCTGTTGAGGGGTGTCCCCTCCTCTTGGCTCCTCGGGAGCGAGAGGAAGGTGCAGCCCCGGCCAGAGCCACGCGCTCCCCGCTCTGTCTTTGTTCAGGCTGAATTTTGTAATGTCAGGAAATGAGCTGGCTGTGGGAGGGGAGGCAGCCGGGGGAGGAAGGCTGGTTTTGTGGTTGGAGCGGAGGATGAGGACGCCGGAAAGCTGAGCACAATTCCTCGCTCTGCTGCAGGTGCTGGGGTGAGGCTGCAGCTTGGGAGCTGCGGTGCTGGTCCCTGGGCCTCAGTTTCCCTTTTGTTCAGCCCCGTTCCTCTCATGGCAGGGCTGTGCTGTGGTGATGGGCTCTCACAAGTGCCAGCTGGTTGTGACCAGCGGTAGATGACCAGCACAAGCCACTGGGCTTTGCCCCATGGGTCTCCTCCCATCTCCTGGTGTGAGTGGGATGAGTTTAGGAGCTGTTTCCTTCTGGGCCGTGGCAGTTTCTCCTTGTGCTGTGTGCATTCCCTGGGAGAGTGTCTGAGCAGGCAGATCAGTGCTTTTTCTTACGGGATGTGCTTGAGAATCTTCCCAGAAAACACAAAGTTCACCTAACTTTGAGCAACTCTCTGCCGGCCACGCTGTCTGCCTGGGCCACATCCCTTGTTAATGTTAACTATTTGGTTTATGATTTGTTTCATTCTTGAACTCTCTTTAATGTCTTTCCCTCTGGTCTCACTGGGATGCTTTCCACATTGCATAGCCCCAGGGCTCCTGGTTCCCTGGATCCCTGCAGGTGCCTGGCTATGGCCCCTGCAGTGATGCTGAGGATCAGGGCAGTGCAGGGGGGAACCCTCCATCCCCTGTCCCATCTGCCAGCTCTGCAGGGGATACTGGGCTCCCCTCACTGTTCCCTCCACGTGGCTGTGCTTGGATGGGACACGTGGGGAGTCCTGTCCTTGCCTCTGTCCCCTCAGACTGACAGCTGCTTGCTTTGTCTTTGCAGTTGGATTGAGGAGCGGTGGCTGCAGCTCATCCCTGGCAGGAGCTGAAGATGCAGGAGGCTGCGTAGCAGGTATGGGGGAAATCCCAAACTCTGGGTTCCTGTTGGGTTTGCTTGGCCACATGCAGCATGGAGCAGCAGAGCCTCCAGAGCAGGGCAGGGAGGTGGCACCCAAGAAGTGCCACTGCTGTTCTCCAGTGCCCATCCTCCCCTTCACTTCCCCATCTGGCACAGCTCTGATGGCTCCCAGCCGTAGCCACAGCACTGATTTGGGGCTCTTTGGGTGTTTTGCAACACAGCCCCGTGTATCAGTGCAGAGGAAGGTTTTCCTGCCCTGTTTTCTCCCGGTGTAGACAAGACTTGTGGCTAAACCTGCTGTTATTTTGTCCCTTGCATTCCTCTGAAATAGGGTGCTGTGGGGAGAGTGCCTTGTGTCCAGGTTTTCTTCCTTTTCAACCTTCTTGGCCTGTTTATTGCTCTTACAGTAAATGTTGTGTCTCCTGTCTCTGCAGTGAGGCTGTGGTACAGACACCACCACGGGCTGGTTTATGAGGGCTCTATGGTTTCATGTAATGCATCTTCTCTACCTGAGAGTGAAATCAATAAAAGGAAAGATTTTTAAAAATAATATGCCCCCAGCTCCTGAACGGAGGGGGCTCTGTCACGACTGCTTAGTGAGCAGTTTTGTGGGGTTGTGATGGCTTTTAGTGCTGGAGAGGGGACAGATAATTTATTTGGAGGCCTGGTGGTGGGAGATGGGGGCAGCATGACTGCATCCTCTGCAAGGTCAACACCAAGGACTTCATCTGCTGATAGAAACCAAGAGCAGCTCGCCAGGCTGGGTCAGGGGGAGTGTGGCAGAAGGGCCCTGCTGTGTCTCAGTGGTGCTTGGTGTGTGCCAAGCTCTCTGGGCCATGGTGTGCCAGAGGACAGGAGGGTTGGAGGGCTCGGCCGGGTCTGAGCTGTGGCTGAGCTGAGCTCTGGGAGCGTTCTGGGGCTGGTGTGGGACCAGCTCTGATCCACTCCCTCTGGGCACAGATGAGCACTAGCTGAGGGACACGTGTTTCTGTGTGGTGAATGATTGCTTGGAGTGCTGGGGTGATGGGTCTGGCTGCTGTGGCCTGTGTGTGTGGAGGGCAGGACCCTCCTTGGCTCCCAAACACTGCAGTCCTGACGGACCGTGCACATTCCATCTCCCAGCCCGGATGCTGGTGGGTGGCGGCAGGATCTCTTGGTAACTGCGTTCTCCCCCACATCACTGCCTGCTGCTGGAGACACGAGCTCCTGACCAGTGACAACAGCTCCTTGTTTTCTAGTTTCACACAAACTCTCGGGTTTTGGGTGGCAGTGTCCTCCCGCGAAGCTCTCGTCCTGCCAGTGGTGCCAGCACAGAGTTTTGAGTTTAGTGATTTCTGCAGCTGCAGAACTGCTCGCTCCAAGGAGCAGCTCAGCAAGTGGTGCGCTCGGGGAGGAGGATTTTGAAAAGCATCTCTGGGGACTGCTTTAAGACTCGTCCCCTTCGCTCTGCGAGTGACAGGAGCTGAGCAATTAGAGGAGCAGTATCGACCCAGCCTCAGCAGCGTGTGACGGCCGGCACCGGGCGATTTAATCCCAGTGCAGCCTCGTCCTCACGTCCTGGGCGCGCGGCATCGCTGCCTGCGATCAATGGGCATTTTGTCTGAGGCCAGCCCCGTTTGAGGCGAACCAGGCAAACCTCCTTCTGTGACAGAAGACTCTTCTAGGGCCTGTGACCTTAATTGAATCGACTGTTTCACGTCCTCGAGATGGTTGCATCTCTTGCTGCAGCCATGCTCGGTAAATCACGTGTCCGTCCCTGCATGCACCTGCTTCTCTCCCGGTGAGATTTTGCAGCCTGAGGAAATGATTCCAGCTGCTTGGGAAGAGCCCTTGGGTCACCAGGTCTGTTCCTCTGCTGTCTGAGGCCTTGCCTGTGTTCTCTTGAAGGTTTGTTGGCAGCTGGAATTTGCAGCTTGCAGGCTCGCACTGTGCTCGAGGTGTGAGCGTGCCACCTCACCTGGCACCTGGCTCTTTGCATCTGGCGAGATCCTCCTGATCTCCAGGGAGAGCTTGTAAAATCTAGGTAGTGGGTGCACTGAAACCAAATCCCCACTTTTGGATACAGAACACTGAATTGGGTAAAGCAGTGGGTGCCTGCTGTGTTTGCCGCAGCTGAAACGTGGCTCAGCTGCTGGAGGTCACCTTTGCAGTCCCCGTGGAGCCGGGTGGCCTTCTCTGGTCACGGCTCTGCCCTGCACTTTGGGTTCTGAGCTCATCCTCTATTTTACCGCTGGCGGGAAAAAAAAAACAAACAAACAAACAAAAAACAACCAACTGTCTTCAAAGCCCTTTTCCCTTGGGGAAAAGCCAGCGTGGTCAGAAACGTCCGCGCAGAAATGTCATCTGATCCAGCAGCTGGCTCACGCCTCCCGGGGGTCCTGCCGCGTCCACTCGCCGTG
>WBND01001086.1:46844-61432 GCA_013398595.1 Tychaedon coryphoeus | reverse complement strand
CGGTGCCAGTGCCAGCCCGGTGCCGGTGCCGGCTGTGCCGCGGCCGGAGCCGGGCTGCGCCGGGACGGGATGGGGCCAGCAGCTGGAAGTGGACGTCCCAGGCCGGATCTGCGAAAGCAAACAGGAAGGCGAATGGGGAGCAGCCGCCGTGTTTACTCAGAGGTTATTTATTGTGGTTCCTCAGAGGTTGGTACTGGGGACTTTAACACCTTCCTGCTTGGTGCTGGATCCTTCTGGCCGGGGCTGGATGCCCTGCAGGAGCGTGTGGCCGTGCCGGAGCTGAGCCAGGTACCAGGCGCTGGGTGTCAGGCTGTGTCACACTGGGGCTCTCTGTCCAGTTCCTTCTCCTCCCTGCACTGTTTCCTAAACGTTTGTTTTGCTCTGGAGCCCAGCCTGGCTGGGGTGGATGTGGTGGGGATGGACGTGGTGGGGCTGGGACCAGTCCTGAGCTTGGCTCATCCTAGAAAAATTTTATTTCATTTGATTTTTTCAGGGTTTTGATGTTGTTGCTGCTTTGGGGGTAACGGTTAATAATGCTGATAATTTTAATATCTATATCTGTGAAAATGGAGGTGCAGAGCCCATAGGAAGGGGATCTTTCAGAAGTGCTTTTAGTGTTTCCCTTCCCAGGCATGTGCTGCCCTAGCTCTGATGCTCATGGATTGGGCTGGAGGATAAACTTTGGGTGTGCTTTGGGTTAAACCCAGCCCTTTACCTGTTGCTGGTTGTGGGTGAGATGGGTTCTCCCCTCTGCTTGACTTGGAGGGACTTGTCACAAGGTGGTCTCCTTTGTAGGAACCACGACAGGGTCCCAAGGTTCTGCTTTTGGAGCTGAGTGGCTGCCCTCAGTACTGCCCTATGCACCAGCTGCAGAGCCCTTTCCTGCTGCTCCTCATTTGGGCAGACAACCCATTTGGGCAACTCTTTATTGATACATTTTTACATCCTCACCCTTCAGCTAAAATTGTGACTGAAATATTTTAATTTCTTTCTACAAACTCATGCCTCACTTTTTCTCATCCCACCGTTGCATGGGGAATATTGACAAAAAACTGTGGTATTTGATTTTCTTCCCCAATATTTTCCCTTTTCCAAGAGGAATTATGCCTGTGTTTATCCATGACATTCCTATACTCACAATGGTTCTTACCTGCTCTCAGGGTCCATCTCCTCTGTGCTGCAGGAGCATCCCAGTGGCTTTTCTGTGATCCCTCTGGTACCGTGGCTGGGAACCATGACAAACCCTTGGCCTGAGCTGTGGCCATGTGTCAGTGATACTCTGCATGGGATTTTGGAGTGTGCCAGACCCAGGATGTAATAGAGCTTCTGGAAAGTGTCAAAAGTTGGCATTTTCCAGTGTCTGAGCATCCCCATTGCTCTCCTGAGCATCACCTCCATGCTTTGCTGGGATGTCCTTGATGGGCATGTGGGCAACAACTGCATCCTGAGGGCTGCCCAAAACCATCACCCTTCTGGCATGTGGCTTTTTGTGCAGCCACAGGGAAGGTCTCAGCTGGGTGGGGACCTCCCCTACCACCTAAATCCCCCTTGCTGAAACACAGAGTTTGGCTTTAAAAAATCCCCTTGTGAGACAGAATGGTGTTCCTGGAGGATGTGTGCTGGGATGGGCTCTGGATGAATCTGTCTCAGTGGGAATCATCCTCCAGCTCTGTCAGTGGCTGCCATGGGGTCAGCAGACATCACAGCCTCATGATGTGAGGCCATGCAGTGCTGGGGAGCAGGAGGACAGGATCTGTGTGCCTGGGACAAGAATGTGCGTCCTGTGAGTGAGCAGCAACAGCTGAGAAGCAGCTGTCCTGGTGGATTTGAGCTGCCTGATGAGCTGGGGCTGGATTCTTACCCCTCTGGCTCATTGGCATGTGGCTCAGGATGCATGTGGGTACAAGCTGGGGCTGAGCTGGGAGCATGGTCAGGTCTCAGCTGATGGCACAGCCTTTGTGGCACAGGGGGCATCCCCTGCTGCCAGCAGCCCTGAGTCATGCTGGGGACCTTGAACTGGTTTGTGTCTCTCTCTCCCCAGCCTGGCTTTGGCTGCAGCAGCTCTGGGCACCCTGGGATGCTCCTGGGGTCTGGGTAGTGGAGTTCTGGTGGTGGCTGATGTTTTTTATGTGCTGGGTTGCAGACACTGTGTTTTCAAGGCAGCATAGTGGAAGAGGAAGTTAAACCTATCTTTGCCATGTGGCATCTTGTCCTGGTTCCTCCTGTTTGCTTAGAGTGAGTGGGGTTGGGGTTCAGTGGAGCCAGACCATGGTCTGTGCCTCCTGGTTGGCTTTGGTGGTGCCTCCTCAGCTGTGGATCTTGGGGCCAAGGGACAGGTTCTCATGCCCAGGGCCTTGATATCTGGTTTTGGTGCTTTTACAGTCCCAAATACCTAATACTAGGTTGGGCCTTTGTATCTTTTTAAAAATGAAATAATAAAATGTCTGATGGTGAGCTTCCAGCTGTGTGTGCTCCGAGCATGAGCCTGTGGCTATGGACCGAAGTGGGTTTTGGGGGATGTGTGAAGGTGGGTGAGTATGTCCACCTCTGTCCACGTACTGAGGCCAGTATGACAATTTTTGTGGCTTTGTTTCCAGGCTAGAAGTGCCACGGGCAGGTTGGAGTCTGAGCACTGGGATGGAGGCCAGAGCATCGTCCTGCCTGGTCCTGCTGGTGTTGGCCAGATTTTTTCCATCCATCTATCCTAGGAACTCTTCTAGTGAGCTCTGCTATGGCACCACCCACACAGTAATTAGCATTGCCATATCAGTGACCAATTAAGATCTTTTGCTTCTTATCCTTCCAGTGGTCAAGTGGAGCTGGTGACAACCATCACCTTCCCAGCAGTGGGGAGCTCCTGGCTTCAGCAGCTCCTTTGCACCCCAGATGAGAGCTGGACACTGCAGCCCCTGGGGAGCCTGGTGCTTCTTTCCCAGTGATGATGAGTGTGGCATGGGACAGTGCAGGAGCAACATCTGCTTCTGCATTGCCTGCTTTGGACCCGATGGAAGTGGTGGCTGCCTTGGGCATGGGTGCAGTCAGCAGTTGGTGGATGCAAACCAAAGCAGCAGCCCCATGACTTTGGGCACCACGGCTGTTACTCACCCTTGCTTGGGGGTGCAAAACCAACAAAGAAATGATTGTGAGAGGCTGGTTTGAAAGATCTTGGTGGCCCTTGGGAAAGGGCTGAGCCCTTGGGAATGGCGCTGTTGAGGTCGTGCACTGGGAGGGAGGATTGTGCTCAGGGGCTGAGTTCTGGGGGTCACTGGGGACCTCTGGGCAGCCCTGGCTCCCAGGCTGAGCCAGCACTGGGCTTTGGGTGCTGGAGGGTCTGAAAAGCTGCTCTGGGGTGTGGGATGGGACACAGAGTCACAGGACATGTGTCTGGGCTGGGGATGGAGATGAGCTGGAGGTGAGGCTGGGAGAGGGGAAGGCTCCAGGGAGACCTCAGAGCCCCTTTCAGTGCCTAAAGGGGCTTCAGGAGGGCTGGAGAGGGGCTTTGGACATGGATGGGGAGGGACAAGAGCCTGGAATGACAGAACAAGGGGGAATGGCTTCCCACTGGCAGCAGGCAGGTTTACATGGGGTATTGAGAGTGTTCAAATTGTTCCCTGGGAGGGTGGTGAGGCCCTGGCACAGGCTGCCCAGAGAAGCTGTGGCTGCCCCATCCCTGGAAGTGTTCAAGACCAGGTTGGACGGGGCCTGGAGCAACCTGGGGTAGAGGTTGGAATGAGTTTTACGTTTCTTTCCAACCCAAACCATTCCAGGATTTCATGGTTTGTGCCACAGTGCCCTTGGGCAAAGGGTAGTAGGCCTTTATATGACCAATAAATAACTGTATCCCAGGCTGGCTACAGAGCACATATCCCCAGTGCCCATCCCTCTGACACAGGAGGGAAGGGCAGAGTTTCCCAGGGACAGTTTCACTCTCAGCCTGTCCTGTGGTGTTGCTGTGGATTTCCACTGCTCTCAAGGATGCCTGGAGCAGCAGTTGGGTCTCATGGGATTTCCCCTGGGTAAAACCCACCAGGAGGAGGAGAGCATTGTCCCCTCTGCTGGAGGAAATCCTGTCCCCTTCATGGAGAGCCCCTAAATTCCCAGCAAGGAGGGCTTTGCCCTGATGCTGCTGAGCTGCCCCTGGGAGCCCCATTGGGTCCCAGTGCTGAGATCCTGCCCCAGTGCTGGGCCAAAGGCAGGGATGTGCTGTGTTTTGGGACACACAAGTCTTCAGTGTCCTTGGTGACCACAGTGGTGACAGTGACCACAGCAGGGGCACTGGCAGTGGGGTCCTGGCTGGGCTGCACTGGGGGATGGGTGCACCCTCAGGATAGGGGTGCCAAGGAGAGTGGAGGTAATGTTGAGGTGCTGCTGTGTGATTCACTGAGAGAGAAAACCCCCCAAGGGGAACATCACTGCTGTTGGGCACTGAGGCTTTTCCTGGGCTCACATCCCCCCACCCCAGAGCTCCGTGGGGAGCAGAACTGGATGGCCCCAAAAACTCCCCCTCCATGCCTCCCCTTCCCTTCCTGTGGCCTCAGCACCAGTGAAAGTCCCAGTGTGGGGCTGGTTTGGGGTCGAGAGCTGCTCCTGCCCCCCGGCACTGCGGGGTCGGCTCTGACACACTCACGATTTGCCGAGTGCAGGATCCCACCCCGAATTCAGCTCCCTCTCCTTCTCGCTCTTTTTTTTTAATGAGTCAACCTCTCATCTGTCATATTAAACCTCCTCATTACCAGGTATCTAAATTTTGCTCTGACAATAGTGACAGGGGAAGCTGCGATCTCATTGCCATGGCGCGGGGCTCCGGGGAGCTGGCAGGTGGTTATTTCATGCCCTGCAGGGAGCCGTGGGGGTGGGCAATGGAGCTGGATAATGGGCTCTTGCTTCCCATCACTTAGAAAACCCTACTTAGAGCAGAGGGAAAAATTACCCCCAGTCTCTGACTCTGGAGCTGGTGATAGATGGAGAACATGGGGGAAGGGGAGCAGCTTTGGGGCTCTGGCTGCTCCTCCCTGGGCACAGAGGGTGGATTGGGGTGAGAGTGGTTGGGGATGGAGGGTAGATGGGGATGAAGGATGATGGGGATGAGGGTGGAAGGAGGTGGGGGTGGCTGGGAGTGAGGATAGATGGGGATGGAGGATGGATAGGGACGGAGATGGCGCAGGGCTGCCTTGTGCAAGCAGTTGGTACCAGCTGGGGAAGGAGATGGTGTGCCCAGACTGGGGAGCCCCCGGGGTGTGCAGGGCTCCCAGCCTGGATATGCACATCTGGGGAAGCTGCTGAGCCACCTGCAGACCAGAGTCTGGCTCAGGGTGGTAGATGACCCCTGCTACAAGGATGCCACCACCAAGGTCGCTGCTCAAGGTCATGAGGCTTTTCTGGCAGCTGCATCAGGCTTTGGTTGCTGTTCTCAGGGTGCTCTGAAGGTCACGTTAGCAGGGGACTGGCCAAGCCCTCCAGTTTAACACCAAGCCCTGCAGTGGCTTGTCCCTGCCCGTCCCTCCCTGTAGCATCTCCAGGAGAGAGGACCAGCTGCTTCTCTGGGAAGCCACGTGGTGTGACGGGCTGCAAGTCCCTGCTTGTCCTGGTCCTGCAGGCTTTTCTTTCCTGAAATGGTGTCCTTACCTTGGGTGAGGGTTCCCTGGTTGAATTTTGGACAGCACCAAGCAGTGCTGTGGGTTTGCCAGGACTTTGCCTGGAATGCTGGCAGTGCAGAGGAGGTCACTTCTGCTGTCACCCCACCTCTGCAGAACACATCCCCAGTCTGGGATGTGTGTGCTCCTGTGGTGCTGTATGTGATGGCATCCCTGGCTACACGTGGTGTGGGATGAAACTGTGATTTGGGGTGTAGGGGACCAGTGTTCCTGGTTTGGGTGCTGCCTCCAGTTCTTGTGCTGATGTTGGGACAGCCATCCTTTCTTGAGGGTGTCATCTGCTCCACACAGGCACACAAATTGCAGGGGAAGAGAAGATCAACCCCAGTTAATAATTTCCCCTAAATCCTTTCTTTCCCCCACCCTTGCACAGCAAACACCAGTTCTCCAGCTTTTCCTCAGCCTCTGCCGGGCTTGGCACAGTGCAAGGTTTTGTTACAGCTCAGCAGAGCCAGTTGCAGGGTTGGCATCTGCTTTTCTTCAGAGAGTGCCTGAATCTGGGTCAGGAATATATGTGTCTCTTTCAAATTCCTTGGGGGCCTGACTGAATCCAGCCTCACTCCTGCTCCCCTGAGCTCCCAAGGTTTTCACCTGCAGCTGGCAGGACTGATTCCCTCCTGCAGGCAGGAGGAGCTGAGTGCTGGGTCTGCCTGTCCCAGGGAAATTGGGGCCCTGGCGTGGGTGTCAGGTGTGCAGCAGGGATGGCAGCTCAGCACTGGGCTGGCACCTGCCTGGCAGGAGGGATTTGGCCCCAGGCAGGGTCCAGCAGCTGCGTTTCTGAGCGGGTTTGCTCTGGAGCCGTGTTTCGGCCGCCTTCCTCTCCCCTCCCCCTGCCTGCATTTGGAGGTTCAACACAGGAACCCAGATAGCATCATCCTGAAACCAGAATAGAAGCTTTGGAGGAGACTTGAGCATGTTTGTGTGGTTTTTATCTCGGTTTGGAGATAAAGAGGTGCTAAACAATGCTAAGCTGGCGAGTTGGAGTCCCTGGCAGTGCGTGCAGTGGGGCTGGGCACTTGCTGGCACCTGCCCTTGCTGCTGCTGTCCTGCCAAGGATGTGCCCAAGGGGTGCTGCATCCCTCCTGGTGCCACATTGCCCTGCCAGCACTGCCCCCAGCCCACAGCAGAGCAGGGTGATGCCCAGCACCGTGCCAGTGCCAGTGCCAGAGAGGAAGAACAACACTAACATGAACGCTGGCACTGTGTTTTAGGGAAGGGGGCTTTGCAAAGGAGAAGGAAGTTAGTCCTGCTGATCCAGAAACCACACAGAAGGAAACTAAAAGTCCTTGGTGTCAGCATGGAGGATATGTTAAAAAAACAACAATTAACTCACAAAAGGCAGCAAGAAAGGAAACAGGAAGGCAAGAACTGCAGTTAAACAGGCGGGTTCAAGAGGTGACTTGGGCTGAATCCATGTCCTTAAGGGATGGGATCCAGCCCTGGTCATGGGCAGGGAAACAGCTCGGTGTTTGTCACTGCAGGGCTTGGTATCCTCGAGGTGGGGCTCAGAGAGCCCGGCTGCAGTTGCTCTGTGTTTGCTTTTGCAGCTCTTTGCAGCAGGTGGAGGGTCACAGCTGTGCTGGGGGCTGCTGGGCCACTACGGCCACGTCGCTCTCAGCAGCTGCTGCTCGTGGTGAAAGCTGCAGCTTTGTGGCAGGAGTGATGCAGCAGAGTGAGGGACTGCTCTTGCCACCTCCAGAGCATCATTACCACCTTGAGAGCATCACTGCTTCCTCCCTCCCTCCCTGCCCTGGGCCATTCCCCCCACCCAGCACGGGCACTGAAGGCTCAGCAGAGGCTCGCTGTGCTGGGTGGAATCCACTTCCCCTTGCAGGCTGAGCTCAGGGGCTGCTTTTCAGCACAGCAGCATTTCCTCACCTGGGCTCTGCTGTCCTGAGTGGACAGACAGGATGAGCTGTGGGTGGACAGGAGGATGGACATGACCCAGCTGTTGGTGCTGGAAAGCCAAAGCTGTGCCCAGCTGGTCTCAGCATGGGCGGCATTGAGGGCACAGCATTGTGCCCAGCTGGTCTCACAGCATGGGCAGCATTGAGGGCACAGCATTGTGCCCAGCTGATCTCACAGCATGGGCAGCATTGAGGGCACAGCATTGTGCCCCTCTGCCCCACTCTGGTGAGATGCCCTTGCAGTGCTGCCTCCAGCTCTGGGGCTCCCAGAGTAAGAACACAAATCTCCCTGGAGTGAGTCCAGAGGAGACCATGGAGGTGCTCTGAGGGCTGGATCCCCTCGTCTCTGGAGACAGGCTGGCAGAGCTGGGGTTGTTCTGCTTGTAGAGGAGTCTGGGGAGACCTTAGAGCTCCTTCCAGTGCTCCAGGGGGCTCCAAGAGAGCTGGAGAGGGACTGGGGACAAGGACCTTGAGTGATGGAACAAGGCTTCCCACTGCCAGAGGGAAGATGGGAAACTGGGAAGGAATTTTTCCCTGTGAGTGGGTGAGAGAGAGGTGGGATGAGATGAGCTTTAAGAATCCATCCAGTGCAGACCATTCTGTGGTTCTCTAACACCCTGCACCTTGTACCCCACGTGCCCACTGGTTGTGTGCTGAGTCTCCCTTGCAATGACCTTTTTCTCAGAGAGAAAATGCAAGACTGGGAGATGTTATTGCTGTAATTTCTGTGTGTGGATAAACCTGACACCCCCCAAAACGTGCTGGGGCTTGGGTCAGTGAATTCAGTCGTGTAAGATGCCCTATTCCTTGGGGATGGGTAGTGGTGGGGAGGACCCTCCCTTTACTCTCAGCCAGCCCCTTGACTTGCTGGAGCCTGTTAAGGAAAAACATTTATTGGGGAGCATTCTGCAGATCTTGGGTAAAAGATGGGTTGGCCCCACAGCAGGGGGGAGCAGCTGCTGGGTTGGGCTGTGGTCTGCAATACCTGTCACCTGCATTTCTCCCTTCAAACTGGCACTTTCTGTGCCTCCATAAGATGAGCTGCATCTTTGCAGGGCAGCATTTTCCTTCTTTTCCCAGCCTCCAAATGTCCTTTGAAACTCCTTTTGCAGGTTTCCTTACAGCCAAGGATGTCCTCATTGCACTGGACCTGTTTTGGGGATGGAGATCAGGAAAACATCCCTTGAACTGGTGCCATGTTGAACCCATCCCAATTTTGCAGTCACTCATGTTGCTGGCTCTGCTCTGTGTTCCTGCACAGGCACGAGTGGATTGGGGAAGCACGGTGCCACATGCTGGGAAAAGCAAAGAGCTCCAGAGGAAAATACATTTTTGGAAAGGATGCATTTATTTGCCTTTATTTATCTTCCTAAAGCTTTCAGATTAATCTTTTTGATCTTGCCTCTGCAGCTGCGTGGCCAAGGTTTGGTTTCTTTCAGCTGACATTGTTGCAGGGCGGGTGTTAAGGAAGGGCAGCTGAATTCCTTCGCCCTGGAGAGGGGCGGCGTGTCGAGCTAACTTTAGTAAGGAGTGACTAAAAAGGGATGCAATAAAAGTATATTAAAAATAGCAAATGGCTGTAGAAAGTGGATGTGAGACTCTCAGTGTCCCTGCTCGTGCCAAGAGAAACGTGGGGCTGTTCAGTAGGAATGGAAAAGTGACAAGTTCTGGAGCAGTGCAGAGCACCCCGCTGCTTGTGCAAAGCAAAGGTGAAACCACTTTGAAGTAGGTGAAACAGATCAGGAATTTGTACAGTAGATAAAAAAATCCAGAAATAAAGACTGGAAAGAGATATCAGCTCCTCTGTGTCCCCAGCTCCAAGAGCCCCCCAAATTCCTTGTTTTGTAAAAACATCTTCCAGCTGAGATTCCTCTCTGCTTTTTCTTTCTTCCCCCATTTGCAAAATGCTAACTCTGCTCTCTCGCCTGTCTCTCCAATTTGGAGCAATTTACTGGGAGCCGGGGATGAATTACTCAGCACAGAGTTAACCAGCACCTGCTCGGAGTTAATTGGCATGTGTGCTAATTGCTGTGATAGTCACACTTGTTCGAGCAGAGCGCAGGGAGGGGGAGCGGGCGCTGGCGGCTGCCTCCATCCCGGAGCTCCTCGCTGCCTCCCCGGCTGATGCCGAGCTCCCTGATCCGTTCTTGGGAGTGGAAGAGGCTCAGGGTGGCTTTTTGCCAGTGCACCACCCATCATTTGCCTTCCAGCAGCTGTGCAGGTCCCTTTGCATGCCCTTGGACCCTCCTTGTTGGGAGCAGTGGCTGGGGTGCTTGGCAGTTTCCTTGGAAAACGAGGCTCGGCACAAAGAAAGGAGCTGCTGTCTGAGAAGGAGGAGGTGATGATTTAATGAGTGGGGTTATTGTATGTAAAATCATTTGAGACCCCAAAAGTTAAAAGTTGTTCAGGAGCTCAGCTCCTTGTAGCAGTGCTGTGCTTTGGGTGTGTGGCTGTGTAGGCATTCAGGTGCTTAAATTCACGGAGGAGGCTCATGGGTGACCTCAGTGCCTCAGGCTGGGCAGTCAGGGAGCCAAAACAATTTGGTGGTGGAGGAGAGGGAGCTCCAGGGGCAGAGGGGTTGGGGCTGAGCTGCTGCAGCAGTGCCAGCAAGAGGGACAGGGGAGATGAGGGCGGCTCTCCAGGTTTCTTGCTCTTCCAGCTGCTGTTCAGAAACTGGAGCCAGCGGTTGGGCTTTCTGAAACAGCCACCTGGGCAGGAAACGTGACAATACCTGGGTTTAAAAATATGGTGGGGAAAAAACCCAACCTAAAAACAAATAAACTCACCCCAAAACCCCAATTCCATGAAGAGAAAAGGGAGGGGTTTGAAATCCTCTCTGTCAGGTGCATTTGTGCTCTTCTCCATCCCTCCTCTTCACCCCATCCAAGGGCTGCCCTCCCTGTGGGGTGTTTTCCTTCTCATGCAGGATAGAGGGATCAAGAGCATCACATGGCAGCTCCTTTTCTCCCCATGATGATGAGCAAAAACCTCTTAAGTCACCTTTTTCCTGTGGAAAACTTCATGCAGTGCCATGAGCAAACCCTGGGACAGTGGTCCCCATCCAGCTGAGGTGCTGAGGATGCAGTCAGGATTGAGAGCAGCAGGAGGAACCTGGTTTGGTGGTTGAAAAAGGGGATTTGATTTGAAGCACTTGGGGTGTGTTTGTGGCCTGAGGAGAGGAATGTGGTTTGAATCCCACTGCTCCCATGCAAGAAATGCCAGCTGGTGTGGAGCTGAGGGCAGGGATGAGCAGCACCAGGGCTTTCTCCTCATCCCTGCAAACATCCCATCTCTTCAAGCACTGTGGTGCTTTTGGCTGCCATAGCATCCTGTGAACAAGTCCTGCAATGAAATTGTGTTAAAATATGTTTCCTTTTACTCAGTTTAAATTTACTGCCTGTTGTTCTCCAGTGTTTATTGTTGCTTCTGGAGAGTTCCTCTCTGGTTTGGACAATAAATCCGCTGTCTTTCAGAGGGTTTCTCTGTCCAAGAGCTGCAGCACACGGAAAGAATTAGCATCTTGCCCTGGGTCTGGCTGTGGAGCTGTTGCTACTTTGTGCTGCCACTGGTGGTTTTGAGGATGCTGAAGGTGAATATTTTTCAGCCACTTTAGAGAAGTGGAAACTCCGAAGGGAAAAGCGGCAAAGCAAACCTGACAAAAAGTTCCTCCTCTCCCAAAGTTTCTCTGTGTGTGCAAAATCCTCACCTGGGTTCTGAGCCTTTGGGCTCTGGGTTCTCTCCTGTGTGTGCTCACAGTGAGGGAAATACTGAGCAGACACTGCAGGTGGATGAAATAAAAATCCTCATTTTCCTTTTGGCTCTTCTTGTATCACTGATCTTCAAGGGATACTCACTTGGTGCAAGCTGGAGCAGTGATGCTCTGGAACTGGTGATGCTCTGGGACCTGTCTTTTTGAGGCTTCCCATGGTGGGATGGGGAGCAGCAGCCAAAGGCTGGCAGTGGCTCAGTGTTCCCCAGGTTAAATGCAGCTCTCCTTGCCCCAGGTTTTCCTCATCACAGCAGGATGGTTGCTCCTATTTGCTGCTGGGAGGGAAACATGCACTCATTTTGGTGAATAATGATTCAGGAATTAAATGCCATCCCTGTATGGTCTGTCCTTGCAAAGAGTCTTATTGGTGGGGTTTTTGTGTAAAAACCCCAGGTTTTGCTGCCCTTTGTCTCTCTGATCTTCTTCCCCATACCTCATCCTCCCTGGAGGGCAAATTGTGGGTATCAGGATGGGGGAAAGACTCCCCATTCTCCTTGGGGCTCCTCAGACTTGCACTGAAACCACAGAACATGATGCATGATGAATAACTTTACCCCCAAAAAATGCAGAGAAAAAGATTAAGTGGCTCACATGACTCAGTGAACCCCAAAACAATGTGGGACTGAGACCATTAGGGCTTGTTTGTTGTTGGAGCATGGTCTGATGAGGAGGTGAAGGATGGGGCCAAGGTCTTCAGCAGGGTCTGGGGATTCTCTGGGGTGGGAGAGAAGCAGGAGGAGCTTGGTCAGGTTGGCTCTGGCTGCTGCTTTGAATTTGGGATGATGGTTTGGGAGAAAAAGCTTTTGTTTTGTTTTTATGCTTTTTGTAACAGGACCGAGGGCTGGGGACTGCCAAGTTGAGGCAGATAGGAAGCTATTTTGGGACTGGTTTTTCCCTCTGCCTGGGTCTTGGTACAGGGCACCTTGCCTTAAATGCAGTGTTATCACTGCTGTTATGCAGTTGCTCAGAGAGAGAGCAGGGAGGAAGACATACCTGTGGAAAATGAGCTGGCTGAAGTTTCCTCTTTGTCCCCTTCGTGCAGTGCAGCACATGCTGGGAACGGGGTGAGATGGGCTGGGGGGCTGTGCCAGCAGGTGTCCTGGTACATCTGGGTGCAGCCTCTGGCCCTGGGGGATGCAGATTATTGTGGGGAGGCTGCAGAAGGAGCCCCTGATACCTGCAGCACTTCTCCCTTTGGGGAGAGCTTTGGGCACAAGAGTCAATCACATGCCCCAGATCCATGGAAACATCTGGTGTCTGGCTGTGGCTGAGCCACTGGAAGGCCAGGCTGTCTCAGCTGCCTTCAGAGTCCTCCTGCCTCATAAGAATTAGGTTTCTCTGCCTGGTTATGAGGTTTCTTTTAAATAATCAAATAAAGACATTCTAAAATTCCAAATTGAAGATTAGTGCAGAAACTGGAGACGGATTTAAATTGCCCGAGCTAATCACCAGCCACTCGACTGCTTATGACTTTATTAAGAGAAAAAAAAGAAAGTCTGGAGTGTCAAGGAGGAATAGTGCCATCTCCTCCTCCTCTCCAGCATGGCAGTGCCTGGCCCACACGTGTCCTGTGCCATGGGTGCTCCTTGCCTCCATCCTTGGGTTTCTTTGGGAGCAGTTTGGATAAATCCCTCTGCAGCTCTGCTGGCCCCAGAGCTGGGTGGGAGAAGGAACCAGAAACCACTCTGGCCTGGGGGGTGGGATCTGTGCTGGCAGTAGGGGGGTGCTGGGTGGGATTTGGGGACAGAGCATCTCACTGCTGTCTCTCTCACTGTGCAGGTTTCTGAGCAGCTGCTGACGCCTCAGCCCCGCTGGATCTGGCCGCGCACGGCAGTACCATGAACTGAGCACAGAGCCGCGCAGCACCGGCTGTTGGGTTTTTGTTTTTTGTTTTTGTTTTGGCTTTTTTGGGTTTGCCCCCCACGCTCTTTAATGCAAGCATTCTAAAGTGGGGCTGTTCTCCCCTGCCCTGAGCCGAGGCCGTCCCGGGCGCGGTGAGGATTTCCCGACAAGATGGGGAGGAAAAAGATCCAGATCCAGCGGATCACGGACGAGCGCAACCGGCAGGTCAGTGCTGTCCCTCACCTCACCCTTCTCCTCCCCTTGGGCATTTCAAGTGGCATGTTCCAAAATGACCCATTTCCATCCCGTTTTGGGCCACCAGTGCTGTTTTTCCCAGTCCATGAAATGAGCAGACGGGCGAGACTCGGTGCTGAGGCCGGATCCAGGCAGATCCACAGCCCCACTGTGCTGCCCCCATCCAGCACTGCTCCTTGCCTTGGAGCTCCTTGAGTCATTTCCATCTAAGTGCTTTTCCAGAAGAAAGTATCTTCTCCACTTAGTTTCCCCCCACCC
Organism: Tychaedon coryphoeus; assembly: GCA_013398595.1. Taxonomy (NCBI): domain Eukaryota; kingdom Metazoa; phylum Chordata; class Aves; order Passeriformes; family Muscicapidae; genus Tychaedon; species Tychaedon coryphoeus. The sequence goes on along the minus strand of WBND01001086.1, from coordinate 47,747 downwards.
CCCGCTTTTTTTTTTTTTATTTTTGTCCTGCAGAAAATATATTTCAGTTGACATTTTCCATGTGGTTTTTCCAATAAAAAACAGCTACAACCAGTATCCATTTTGCTGAACGCAAACAACTCCAATTATTCCTTTTTTTTCCTCAATTGTAAACTTAAATGACTCCAGGGCTTTTTTCCCTGGGCTCTCTTGAAGCCAAGCCCAAGACACATACGCATGTGCATGTGTGTAGGAATGTGTTCGTGTGTCTCAGAGGAAAAACAAAAACCAACAGATTTTCCCCAAATTTCCATGTTCCTTAAACTGAAATGGTGGAGCAGCAGCACTTTGCCAGCCCAGGTTTGCTCTGGGATGACTCTGTCAATGTATTTCCCTTAACCACAAGACTTCCAGGCAGCTCCCTTTGCTTTCTGTGCTCCTGGAGTTTGGCTCAGCAGATCCAAGCCTCTGCCTTTAGTCCAGCCACTAGTGCACCCCAGCATGACCTGCCACGCTTCTTTCCTGCCACTTTCACTCCAGAAAAACAGAAAAAAAACCAGTAAAAAAGCATGTGGATATATTCCTAATCCTTAAAGAATGGCAAAGAACAGAACTGGATGAAGCATTTTATTGCTCTGCAGCAAAACAATAGGAAAGGGCAGGTTTTCCTCATTATGGCTTCATTTGGTGGTGGGGGCTGGGATAGTTTTTGCTGATGTCCCAGTAGCTCCTGGGGCTGTTCATACCCATCATGAGGAGGAAACAGGGGCTCAGGGGTTATTGAAGGATCTGGGGTGTATTTTGTGGGGCAGTGCTGCAGAGGGGAGCGAGGGATCTGCAGTGACTGGAGCCCTGCTGGAAGTTCAGGCAAATGGAAAATAACTGGTGATGCTGGAGGGGCATGGCACAGCCTGGCCCTGCTGG
>WBND01001086.1:14505-39435 GCA_013398595.1 Tychaedon coryphoeus | reverse complement strand
TGGGCTGGCTGCAGCCCAGAGCAGGCACACGTGGCGGCCGCGGGGGCACAGGGCAGCAGCCCCGCACTTTGCAGGGGATGAGGCGATTAGAGCCAATCTCGTTACTGCTTAATCACCTCGGGGAGGTGGCGGGGAGGGGCAGCAGCTCCCCTTGCCAAGCGTGCCCAGAGCTGCCCCTGCTCTGCCCTGCCCTCCCAGCACGCACAGGGAGCCAGGTTTTGTCTCGAGGGCTGCAGCACCCTGAGGCTGCTCCTGCTGGCTCCGTGGGCTGTGGCTGTGATGCCACTGACAGGCTGAGCAAAGGCACAGCCTCCTTCACTCTCCTCCCTCAGCCCTGCGAATTAAAGCTGTTCAGTGGCAAAATTGATGCTGTGGTGGAGGCCCAGAGTGGAGTCAAGCCCTCCCATATGGAGAAGAGAGCAGGTCTTGGCACTCAGGGGCATCTCAGCTCATCTCCAGCCCTTCCCCTGGAGGCTGCTTTGGCCCCAGAGCAATGCTTAGCACAAAGCAGTGACCTCCTGCCTCTTATTTTCTTTTTCTGCTTTTTATTTGCTGAGAGGACATTGGCCAAGCCTTCCCCATCAGTGTGCTGCGTGTTCTGGGGGGGATGGGGGACCCTCAGCAGCTCTCTGCACTGCAGCCAGGACAGGGAGCCCCAAACCAACTCCCTCTCCACCAGCTGGGTCCTGTTAGGAGTGTGGTGGTGAGAGCTGAGCGTGGGCTGGAGTCGCAGCCCAGCGTCTGCCCAGCAGCTGGAGCTGGTGTTGGAGCCAGCACCCAGCCCCAGTCCTGGCCCCAGCCCCAGCAGCTCCCAGGATCAGTCCTGCAGAGGCTGCCTTGTCAGCTGCCAGCTCTGGTCACAGCTGAGGGGACAGGGCAGTGAGGAAAAGCACCCCAGTGAGGTTGCACTAAGGGACAGCAAGGTGAGAGCAGCAGAGGGACGAGCTCCTGGCACAGGGGGCTCATGGTGCCCTGGGGGAAGCATAGCCTGCCAAGATAAGTGGGGGCTGGTGAGCAGGAGAGTGGGTCAGGGTGGGGTGGGCACCTCTGGGCAGTTTGGGGGTGCTGAGCCCCAGCTCTGTGGCCCCTGGGGTTGGGCACTGGCAGCGCAGCTGCAGCGAGTGAGGGCGAGATCTCCATCGCTTGAATATTCCACTGAAAAACCCGCAGCCCCCGGACAGATGGCAGCTCTGCTGGGGATTTTGCTGAAATTTATTTTCTCTTGATTTGGCAATATGTGATTTCCAACGCTGATAATCATCTTTGTGCTTGTGAAGTGTCTGCCTTTGGAGGATCCCAAAATAGGCAGCAATATGAACGGTTTGGGAGAGGGAGGCGAGAGAGCAGAGCTTGGGGTCGGGTCCAGTTGGGGAAACTGAGACAGAATATTCCTTCTGCATTCCCCTTCCTTTTGCTCTTCCTCCAGTGGTCATTCCATTGTTCTCTGGGAGGTGTTGGCTCCGTGGCCACAGCTTCTCACCACGGCTGTCCCTGCTTTCAGGTGACCTTCACCAAGCGGAAGTTCGGGCTGATGAAGAAGGCGTACGAGCTGAGCGTGCTGTGCGACTGCGAGATCGCCCTGATCATCTTCAACAGCACCAACCGCCTGTTCCAGTACGCCAGCACCGACATGGACAAGGTGCTGCTCAAGTACACCGAGTACAACGAGCCCCACGAGAGCAGGACCAACGCAGACATCATCGAGGTGAGGGCAGTCTGCTCCCAGCTTTGCCTCTGGGCCAGGCAGGCTGACTCTGGTACCACACTGCAAGCAGGAGCTTGGTGCAGGGTGGGGGTGGAGCTAGCACATCTCCCATGCTCAATGCCAGATGGATTTTGTGTGGTTTTGGTTCAGCCTGCAGAAATACTCCATTCTGGGTGGTGGAGTTGAAGCTGTCTCCGGTTGGGAGTTGCCCTGCTGCCTTGAAACTTGAGGTGTGGGTTTGCTTTGTGAGGCTCTGCTGTGGTGCAGGCAAGCCATGAGATGGATTTGGAAGCAGCTCCTGGTGACATTGTTCTCAAGTGCCTGGTGCAGCTGGTGACATTGTGACACTGCCCCAGCCTGATATCCAGACAGGCACAGTGGGGTTGTGGGAGGGCACCAGTGGCTGAATTGCACAGGAATTCAGGTGGGATGGACCCTGTGCCTGCTCAAAGCACAGCCAAGTTCATGGCTTGGTGCCTTTGCTCAAGGCTTGTCTGGCTGCATTTGGTGGCTCTCCAGGGATGGCCCAACCATGACCCATCCCCAGCACTGCCACTGGCACCATGCCCAAACTGTGCTCACTTCAAAGCTGCTCTCCTCCAGCCTGCTGACATCACAGGAGATGCTCAGCTGCCATGTGCTGCTGGTGTGCCCACCCTGGCCCTCTCCACAGCTTTGTCCTTGTCCCTGGTGCTGGCAGAGCATCACTGGGCCAGAGCAGGGGGCACATTTGGCTCACAGGAGAGTGCCAGCAGTGCCTTGGTCATCGGTCACATCTCTCCCTCAGCTGTAGCTGTGCAGATGGAGCTGCAGGGTCCTCAGCATGGGGACAGCTGCCATTAAACCTGGACAGACAGGCAAATGAAGGGCTTTGTAATTAGTGACATTATGGGCATCAATTAATGCCCTCAGAGCCACTGGTGGCAAAGTGGAGCAGCATGGCCTGCACTGCTGGAGGAATTGGGCTTCTGCTTCTGCCTTTGAATCCCTTTGGTGCCCCTTGGCCAGCGTGCTCAGGCTTTGATTTCATGAAAGAGAAGGGAAGAAACCCAGCCTGCCTCCATGCCCCAAAATCTTACTTTCTTTTTCTTTTTTATGCTCTGTAAAATGTGTCTTTTTGAGAGATTTGGACTTGAGGTTTTCACCCCGTGGCTGAGCCATGGCCAAGCATCTCGCAGCATCTGCTTTCCCTTGCTGGGGCTTGGAGACTCTTCTGCCACAGCACAGTTTTGTTCAGAATGGTTCAGGAGTGTCCTTTTTGGCCTGTTTGAGGCAGGTAATGCCCCTTCTCTGTGCAAATGCTGGTGGTTCCCTGCCATGCTCAGCAGCACAGCCTCTCCAGGATGCTCAGACTGCGGCGTTGAACAGATTTGTCTTGGCCTAAAAATACCGTAAACATTTTGGGCAGCGTTCTCTGTTCCCTTATGGTCCAAGATGCAAACACTCCCAAGCCGACAAGTTACACACAGTCCTTGGCACCCAAAGAAACACTGTGTTTGCACCACATGAAAAGCTGGATCTGCTTCCAAAGCCGAGGAGAGGAACATCGGGAGCGGAAGGATATTGGTGGATGGCAAGAACAAGAGCCCAAACACGCCGGGCTCGGCATGTCTCGCTGGCAGAGCTGTCATGGAGCAAAACCTGCTGGGGTGGAGGCAGGTTTGGAGGCTGCTCAAGCATCCCTCCTCATCCTTGTCTTGTCTGGGAGCAGGGTTGGGGCTGCTGTAAGGTTTTTGCTGTTTTCTGAGTCCATGCTCCCACGAGACCGTTCCTGCTCTCGGTGCTGATTTCCATTTCCCCTCGCCCAGGTCAGGTTCTGCCAGCCCAATGTGTCCCCACTGCACACAAATCCAATTTATCTCATGTTTCTTGGTGGCTCCCAGTTGAACTCGACTCACAAAAAGTATCTTCTTATTCTGGAAGCTTCCCCACATTGAGCATTTAGAGACTGTGAAAACCCAGGCTGGGAATTTGCCACCAAATATGATTTTAAATAGATTTCAAGGGGCTGCTGCATCAACCCATCTTCCCTGTGACACCCACAGCCCTTTCCTGCTGAGGGATTGGGCCCTGAGTGGCTCTGGCAGCATTTCAGGAAGGATAAGGAGCAGCCAGGACCTAGAGGAATTGAGGCAGAAGCCTCTTGGTTTTGTTTTTCTGGTGGAAGGGGAGCAAGCAGTGGCTCCAGAGGGCTAAGCCAAGCAGTGCCAGGCTGGGGGCTCCTGGGGCCAAAAGCACAAGTCGAGGCTCTGTCCAAATTACATTTTAAAACACCATGAGATCTCCTGGATTTTGGTCCTGGGGAGGTGCATCTGAGGGTGAGACTGGGGGCACCCCATCCCATGCTGCACAGGAATGTCCTTGAGGGGTTTATCCCCTGGATATTTAGTGACAGCCCTAGTTCAAGAGGGATTCCACACCCCAGCTCCTTTTGGGGACCATTCCCTGCAGGGACACCCCTGTATTTCAGCTGTGTGGGATTCAGCCACACAACCCCCGTGGCTTCTCTGTGCCCAGCAAAGTCCTGGTTATTGCAGGCTTTTAAGTCTGAGCAAATCTCTCTAATGCAGAGAGGGGGGTTTCCTCAGTCAGGGGGGGCAGCTGAGCCCCAGCCAGGCACGCTGGGTGCCACGTGCAGCCCGGGCAGGGATCACGCCGGCTTTGCTGCTCGCTGTCGCCTCTCGTTTCCCCACAGCCTGCCTGACGTGCCAGCTCCTGAGAGGGGCTGGGGCAGAGCAGAGCTCACCAGGCACCACCATGCTGCAGGGTTAAAGCCACACAGCCCTTCCTGCCCTCAGTGTCCTGGAGGGGCTGATTTTCTCCTCGTTCTCCTTCGCCAGGATGTGTTAAATCAGACGTTTTGCAGGATGCTGGGGAGGTGGTGAAATGCAGAGGCAGCTGCCAGTCTTCATCCTCATTCTCATCCTTATCCTCATCCAGACTTCCCCAAAGCCCAGAGTGGTTGAGTCTCCCTCCTCTAAGGGAAGTCAGCCGCATCCTGGCTGAGCATCGTTTCCTCTCACATGTTCTGCATTTCCTGCTGCTCTCTTCCCCTCTTCAGGTTGGAAATCTGCTCCCATGTGAGCTGGCATCATGGAAGTGAGAATATTGCCTGGAAAAGCAGGATGTGCAGTGGGTCCTGATAGAGTGGGGGTACCTGAGAGGGGGCAGGTGATGACCGAGGTGGGTTTTTGCTATGGGAAGTTCTCACCCTGGTTTTCTCTGAAAATTTTCTGCTGGAAAGGAATTTCTTTTAAATCTCTTCCATATGAAAAGTTGTTGTGTTCTGCTGGCTGCAGCCCAGTGACAGAAAGGTTTCCTGAAAACCTCTTTGCATCTTCTGTTTTTTTTCCCTGGCAAAAAGAAGGAGGAGGAATGAGAAGGAAAGTTCTTTTCTAAAAGACCTTGCAGAGATCCCGAAAACAGGAATCTTTGGGTTTGATTCCCGCTCCAGCAGAATTGTTTTCCTTTTACATCACCCTGACAAAAAGCTAAAAATGTGGGACACACATTTTTTTTTTTGTAAAAAAAAACCTGAAAGAACCAGCAGCCAACGCCCATATGGCTGGAAATGGCATTTTGTTGTCCCAAAGCTCGGGTTGAGCAGCAGATTGCTGCAAGCCACTCTGCCTTGGCTCTGGTCCTGCTGCCACTCCAGCCTGGTCATTCCTCACTGCCAGTGCTTCTGTTCCACTGTGCTGCAGGTCAGCCCCTGCTCAGCCCTGCCAGTGCCCCATCGCCTTCCCTGCAGCTCCAGCAGCCCCTCTCAGTGGTACAGGTCACAGCCCCAGCCCCAAAGTCCCAGCCCCAAGGTCACAGTCCCAGCCCCAAAGTCCCAGCTCCAAAGTCCCAGCCCCAAAGTCACAGCCCCAAAGTCACAACCCCAGCCCTAAGGTCACAGTCCCAGCCCCAAGGTCCCAGCCCCAAAGTCCCAGCCCCAGGCTGAGGGGCACAGCCCCAGCCCCAAAGTCACAGTCCCAGGTTGAGGGGCACAGTCCCAGCCCCAAAGTCACAACCCCAGCCCTAAGGTCACAGCCCCAGCCCCAAGGTCACAGCCCAGGGTCACAGTCCCAGCTTGGGGTCACAGTCCCATGTTGGGGTCACAGTCCCAGCTCACAGGTTTACAATCCCACTCACACTGCTGCCTGTAGCATCCAGGAAGGATTTTTTTCCCTCTGCACATGCTGGGGCTGCTGGTGGGTTTTGTGCAGGAGCAGCAATGGTGGCACCACAGCTGCCCCTTGCAGCTCAGCTGCTGAGGACCCACCCCTGTGAGGAGCTGTGGGTCCCACAGGCTGATTGTACAGAGCTGGTGGCTGGGGAGAGAAAAGAGACCTAGGCAAAGCTGGGACACCAAATGTGTTAGACCCACAGACCTTGGGAAAGATGAAGGGGGGATGCTGTGAGCTGTTTCAGGGTGAGCAGAGCCACATCCCCCCTCCCACTGCTTTCCTTGACAGACTTGTTGAGGGAACAGCCCCCAGGAGGATTTCTTGTGGATTTAGAAATGGCAAAATGCTGCAGCTGGTGGTGGCAGCCCCTTGCTTGTCCCTGTGCTGAGCAGAGCTGCCCAAAAACCTCTCTGGTGGCAGCAATGCTGCAGGTTTTAGAAAGAAGAATGTTGTTGCTTGGCTGAAACCTCTTGAAAAATCCCATTGTGAGATTCCCTCCTGTCCATCCCCCCATTTTCTGAACCTGCCAACAGCTGTTGCTGGAGGAGAGGAGTTTTCAGGGATGTGAGGGGTTACCTTCTCAATTTCCAGGCAGAGATGAGAGGTGCAGCTCCTGTCCCTGCAAAGGGAATCATGTCAAGGTGGGCACAGCCCCCTGTTAGACACCAGAGAGTCTCTGCAGTGCCTGAAGGAAACCCAGCTTCATTGCTTCACTGCTCATGGAACAACTCTTTCCATTTTGCCTCTGAACGAGAAAAAGGAAAAAACTTTTTGTTTTTTTAGAGGAAAGCTCAACTTTCCGTCTTTCGGCTGCGTCGGCAAGACAAAAGGCTTTGGAAAAAAAAAAATCCACAAAAAGCAGTTTCAAAAAAAAAAAAAAAAGGCTAAGCTGTTCCTTCCCCATGAGCAGCACCTCTTCCTCTTTTGGGCCATTCTGAGAACAAACAAGGACATGTACAAAAATAGAAAAATAATAGGGAAAAGTCCTCGGAAAACTGCAGAAAAAGCTCTGGGAATCTCCTGTTCATGGCAGTGACTGATTCCCACTGCCTTTCTCTACAGAATGAACACAGGAATTATTAAATATTATTAAGTATAATATTAATATTAGGTATGAGAATTATTAATAATAGTTATAATTATTAGGTAATTAGTGAATAATTATTAGGAATTACTGGTGACACCAAACAGGGCATGAGATGCCCCCATGGTCAGGAGTGAGTTGGGTCCTTCTCTGCATGTGAACAAGGACATTTCCCCTCTGCAACTGAATCCATAAATTCCTGGGATGACCCAGGAAGGAATAATTTTAATGGGAAAAATTGTGAAAAGCTGCAGCTGGATGAAGAACCAGGCTGGGGTGGGTGTGGTGCCCATTGGCACCAGCATCCCCTGAGCCCCACCTGTGGTGTGGAGCAAATCCTGCTGGAGACACCCTGGGTTTGATGTGCTCCAGCAGCATTTCCCCCAGGAGCCCTGTGTTTCCTGGAGCTCACAGGTAGTTGAAGAACCACTCCCAAACTTGCTTTGGCCTCAGAATGGAGATGTTTGTTGCTGTTTAGGAAGACAGAGAATTGTCAGTACTCTTTTCTTTTCTTTTTTTTTTTTTTCCCTGCTGAATTTGGCATAAAAAGGGATCAAGACTTCCAGGAAATTCTGTAGCTTTGACTTGTAAAAAAAAAAAAAAAAAAAGGAGTTGGCAAGTGCTGGTCATAAAGCCTAATTGCTTTTGGTGTGTTGAAAATAGAGGGATTCACAGTGGACCTCAGTTGGCTGCAGAATATCAGTGAGGGACTGCTGCCCAGTGTTTTCACCATCATCCCCTGTGTCACCCCCAGCTGCCACCGTGCCACATACCCTGCCATGGGATGCTCTTCCTGTGGCACCTTTGCATTTGGCAAATGCCACTTGTCCGGTTTCGTCAGGAAATTCTGACAAATTCGACAATTTGCCTATAATTTGGGGGTTTATTTTTCTCATTTGGCTGTTTTTAAGCAAGTTTCCCTGTTTTTTGCAGGACAACAAAGAGCATTAAGGTTTTTTTTCCCCTTTGTAGTGTTGTGGTGCCTGAAAGTGATGAAGATGTTCATGAAGAGCTCATGCAGGGCCAAATTCAGTCTTGGTATAAACAGAACCTTTGAAAAAAAGGAAGTTTCTCTCCATCACTCCCCATGCTGTAATTCCTAAATTAGAGACACCCTGGCATCAAAACCCAGGGGCTGTATCCTGACTTTTTAATCCCCTTGAGGTCATCTTGGGGCGATAGTGTTGATTTGTACAGGGGCAAATCCTGGTCCATCCATCCAGGGGATGTTCTGGGGGGAACCTGCCCGTGTTCCCCATCTCCCCTCCCCAATCTCAGACTGTCCTGGTTGTGTTTTCAGACGTTAAGAAAGAAAGGTTTTAACGGCTGTGACAGCCCAGAGCCCGACGGCGACGACTCCATAGACCAGAGCCCCCTGATGGAGGATAAATACCGCAAAGGCAGCGAGGATCTGGATATCCTGTTCAAGAGATATGGTGTAAGTACCTTCCCATGGCTGGAAAACCTTCATTATATGTTCTTTTCTGTTTTGTTTCTCTTCTGTTCGACTTCCCCCGCCCCCTCCCCGACACCCCCGTGTCCCCCACACGTAACAGGCGCTGAACAAGAAGCACAGGGAGTGCGAGAGCCCGGAAGGGGATGAAGTGTTTGCGCTGACCCCGCAGACGGAGGAGAAATATAAAAAGATTGATGAGGAGTTTGATAAAATGATGCAGAGTTACCGGCTCGCAGTGAGTAGCTGGTGGCCTGCAGCCCCTCCCCGCTGCCTCCAGGTGATGGGGGGGTGGATTTTGCATGGCTTTGCTTCGGAGCCGATGCCAGCAGCCCCTGAAGCCCTGAATGCACCTGGCTCTTGAGTGCCCTTCCTCTTTCCCATCCTTGGGAAGATCTTTCCTACCAGCTCTAGCATTCCTTGTTGGCTCTAGCCAGGCAGTGCAGGATGGTGTTGCTTGTCTCTTCTCCTCTACTATAGTAGTGGATTAGGGTCTCCTTTTTCACCCTCTGTTCCTCAAAAAAAACAGATTTTTGTCTGAGTTAAGATCCCAGCGTTCATGTGAGCCTCACATCCTTGCAAAGCTCAGCCTGGTTTGGGCTATTCCACGTTAATTCCCCCCAAATCCACCGAGCCCTCAGGGCAGCTGGTGGCCGTGGCAGAAATCCAGGGAGGGTTTAGCCTGTGATCCCGGAGCTGTCACTGGCACCGGGGTGGCATCAGGACAGTGCTGAAAGGGATTTGTGTCAGGAGACGAGAGGAGGAGGGGGACACGTTTCAAATTAGTTGTTAGTTCAAGGGAGCAGAGACTATTGATGCAGGCAGCAGCTCTTGGGGGATTAGCCCTGAGTCGCTGCAGCCGTAATTAATGCTGCGGGAGCAGGGGGAGGCTCCTTTTCCAGGGGTGGATGCAGCACAGCAAAAATGACACACACAGCCCCACCCAAAATAATCTGCCCTTCTGTGCTTTGCAAGCCCCCACAAGTTAAAATTCTGGCTTTTCTCGAGAACTGGGCCTTGTGAAATCCCCAGGTTGTGTTTTGCTGACTCAGCGTTCTGTTGCTCCACAAGCCTCGAAAGGACCCCAAAATCTGCATTTCCATCCCCTAGATCTCAGGGTGGAGGGGGTGGGGAGGCTGCCCTGAGACCTAGGAGGGCTGAGGAGGTGGAGGAAAGTGGGATGCAGGTGGTGATAATCTCTGGCAGCTCTGCTGTGACAATGAGCTCAGCCCCACGAGGGGGGTTCGGGGCAGGATTAGCTCTGTCAGTACATGGATCTGCCTCAGCCTCTCTGGTTTCACTAGGAAGGTTTCAGGTTCCCACCCTACCAGAGTGTGTGGGGTGGGAGTAGAACCCCAGCAGGACATGCATCCCTCCAGCACCTGGCACGAGCCCTGCCACTGGTGGCAAATAGGCTCAAAAACCACCTGAGCTTTGTCCTTAGTGCAGAACACCCTCTTGAGCAGGGGCTGCTCAGCATCAGAATGTGTCTGCTGCAAAAGGAGGGCCCCCCATCATGCACACATGCCAAAGGGACAATCCCAAAAAATCCCTTTCAGCAGGTGGCATTCAAGTGCTGGGTGGCTTCTCATCAGGGCATAGCATCTGGCTCCCCCACTAAAAACCTCCCTGGCAGCGAGGGGCCGAGCAGTGCAGGTGGAGCGTGTGCTGTTGAAGAAGACGCTTTTCCATTTTAACTGCTGGGTTGGTTTTGTGTGTGAGCAGAACTAACCCAGTGGGGCAGCCTAACGACAGCCGCTGCTAACGAGAGGCCTCGGCGGGGCTTTGGCCTCTGCTGTTTGCCCTCACTTCTAACGGGAGCAGAAATGGATTTTGGCTGATGTGTGCATCTTCTCGCCCAGACCTTGTGTGCAAGCCGTGTCCCTGGTTGTGCCCTGTGTGGGTGTGCAGGTGCAGAGCTGGGTTAAGGCAGACTGGGCTCGGGGGCCGCTGTCTCCAGCTCGTGGCTCCAGCACGGTGCTGCTCACGCTGTGGTGTGGAGGAGCTTCAGCTCTTCCTCTCCCTCCCTGGGAGCGTTGCGCACACACGGACGCGTTGGCAGTGATTTATTACACAACGCTGCTCCGGTGTTCGTGCAACGCCCAAGGAGCCTTCCTCCTCCTCCTCCTCCTCCTCCCCCGACTCTGCTGCCGTGCAGGATGAGCTCCCGGGCTGAGCAGAGGTAGGGCTCCGTGTTCCAGCTCTCCCTGGTGCTGCAGGGATTGCTGAGCCTGTCCCTGTGCAGGCAGCCCCAGCGGCGGTGCCACAGCGCAGGCTCAGAGCCGCTGGCCCCGTGGCTTGGCTGCAGCCACAGGATCTCTCTGAAGGACAGGATGCCCTTGGGAGGCAGGTGGGGAGAGTTCCTGGCAGCCAGGCGTGGGTGAGCACTGTCCTACTCCTTCCTCCCATCTCCCTCTGTCACCTAAGGAGCAGGACCTGTCCAGGAGCGGATTTCTGGAGGAGAAGGCAGGGCAAGGCAGCGGGGAGGTGGCACCAGCTGCACTGGGGGCACCTCAGCTCCCTCTTCCCTCGCTGGTGCAGCCTGTGGGGCTCCACCTCTGGCCCCATGATGGTCCCATTCAGTGCTGGGCTACTCTCCCTCTCCATCCTGGAGCAAATTAAAGTGGGACTTTAGCAAAGCCTGTGCTAAAGCCTCTAAGCAGGTGCCAGCTCCTGTTAACGAAGAGCAAATCAGTGACATAAGACAAACGGCTGGGATAATCGCAGCGGGTCTGGCTCCCACAGGACGCTGGTAGGTGAAGCTGGTCCTCATCCTGCAGCCAAGGATAGGTGCTCCTGCATCCCTGGGGTCAGCTCCTCCTTCCCAGCAGCTCCCAGAGGACACAGGATGGATCCCAGAGTCCCCCAGGGGCATTCCCACCAGCAGCAGTGCCAGCCCAGAACAGGGATCCGCTGCTGGCTTCCTGCTGGCTGAGGAACCAGATCAGAGAATCCTGCTTGGGGTGAAGGGGAGTGCCAAGTGCCAGGCTTGGCTGCTGCTGGTCCTGGTGGGGGCAAACCACCAGGCTGGTGCCCACCTTCATGCTCTGGGCTGCTCCCAGCCTCTCCTTCATGCCTGTCCTGAAAGCACAGGGGGTAAATAAATACAACCTGAAAATGAGGCCAGAACAGTTGTTTGCAGAGCTCTGGTGTGTGCAAGAGCCCGTTGCTCTTCCTGGTGTTCCCTGCTGGGGAGCTGGGCTCTGGTGCATCCCCCCAAGGTGCCAGTGTGGGTTCCAGCACAGCACTGCAGCTCAGCAGTGGAGGTTTGAGGAGACCTGGCTGTCTCTCCTCGGTCAGCAGCTGTGCTGTGCTGCAGGAACTCAGCCCTGGCTCCCCTTCACCCCCTGCTCTCTGTTCAGTCCACAGTGCCCGCTCCCAACTTCGCCATGCCCGTGACGGTGCCGGTGACCAACCAGAACACGCTGCAGTTCAGCAACCCGGGCAGCTCGCTGGTGACCCAGTCCCTGGTGACCTCCTCGCTCACAGACCCGCGGCTCCTGTCGCCGCAGCAGCCGGCCCTGCAGAGGAACACGGTGTCCCCGGGGCTGCCGCAGCGGCCGGCCAGCGCAGGTGAGCCCCCCGTGCCCTCTGCACCCTCAGCTCTGCGGGAGGCTGGGCCGTGGGGTGGTGGGCAGGATGGTTGGGGCAGATCTCTGTAAGCCAGGTCTTGAAATTTGTGGTTTATTGCAGAGGGTGTGGGTGAAAAGGGCCCAGCCGCAGCTCGGAGCAGGGCAGAAAGAGTGGGGGCTAGTGAGAGTTCTAAGAGGTAAGAGAGCGAAGTAAGAAAGCAAAGTAAGAGAGTGATTTTCCTATTTACAATACAATAAATCTTCTTCTATGTTGAATATTCTAATTTCCACTAACCAATCTAATACAAGATACAAATTCTCTAACATTTACATACAACCTATAGGAATCACTACATTACCATGGTTTACAACTTTCTTATCTCTAAATCTTATCTTGGACCCTTCCTGTCATGCCAGGAGGGGGTCTCTGCTGGCTTTTTGGTGTGTTTGCAGCAACTGGCATTATCTTAACAAAGGGAGAAGATCTTCAGGCATCCACATTGCTGCTCTCCAGCCACTCAGTCGAGCACTGCTTTCATTTCAATCTCACTTATGGTTTCCATCTTCTCAAAATCTTTTGCTAGGCAATCATATTTATAAGGTTTTCCTGGTTCATCCTTCCCAACACAGCTCCTCATCCCTCCTGCCTGGCTGGGCTTGCAGCACTGAGCGTGGGGTGTCCCTGAGGGAGGGTCCACATTCCAGCACCTGTGGGTGCAGGAGCATCCTGGAAGGCTTGTTGCCCCTCCATGTGTGCTCCTGCCAGACATTGATGCTTTCTCTTTGTGCCTTGGCCCCAGCCTGAAGCCAAGCTGCCCACCTTCGCTAGGTCTCTTTGAGGGCAGGATTCCTGCAGGGATGTGTGTTGGGTTGGGCAGTGCAGGATGAGTCACCCGGCGCCATTCCCGGCTCGGGGGTGGCTGCTGGCATCCTGCTGGCTGGTGGCACTCGGTGACATGGGCCTGGCTGCCTAAAAAGGGCTGTTCAGAGTCGGGCCATGCTGGTTGCAGTTGGCTGTGGGTGATTACTCATGTGGCTGTGCTGACAGATTGGAGGAGCAGCCATTTCCAGCAGGGACCGGCCATGGGTGGCAGAGGACAGGGTGGGGGACAGGAGTTGTCACCCACGTCCCCTGCAGTGGCAGGGTGGGACAGGGACGACGTGTGGCCGCAGCCCAGCTCTCCTGCAGTATGATCATAAATAATAACAGTGTGCAGAAAGCCCCTTCCTGCTATTTTGGATGTCACAGATGGTCTGTGAAAGTCGCCCGGGCTGCAAATGGCAGAGCTGGTGCCAGTGACCAGCATGTCTGGGCCCTCAGCTGTGGCCCCTGGGGCTTTGAGAGCTCCAGGGAGCTTCACAAAGGGGGTGGATTTGGAGAGAAGGGCTGGGAGGTGCCTCCAGAAGCAGGTTGTGTGGTGGGGCAGGGTGGGCAGGAGGAATGGCCTGGCTGGGATGCAGCATAGCCATGGTTCAGAGACAGCTTGTTTGCTCACTGCTCTCACTGCAGAGTCTCCAAGGTGCCTTGAAGTACTCAGGTATCAGGATGAGGCCCCAGACCTGCAGGACAGGGCTCATTCTGCTCTGGGACTGGTCCCAGGGAGCCGTGTCTCACTCCAGGCAGGGTGGCAGAGCCCTCCTCGGGCACAGGCAGCCGTGGCTCTGGCTGCAGGCATCTCCTGCCCTCTCGTAGGCCCCTCAGCTGAGAACAGAAGAGGCTTCCTGGTAAAGCAGACCCCTCGGGGGGCTCCTGTTTCCAGCTCACTCACTGCTCATTTAGGGGGATCATTTTGTGGTTGTGAGCTCAGAGGTGTTCCAAGTCCGGCCATCTGTGTCTCATTCACTCGCTGCCTGGGACACGGAAGAAATCCTGTTTATAGGAGCCAGGGCTTTGCATGTTAGAAAAACTCCTTTTTTTCCCCTAAAATTTTTTTAGCATTGCACCAGAGCTGGTTGTGTTGTTTCCAAAGCAAATGCACAGCAAGCGCTGGGTGGGTGCCTTTGCAGAGCCTGGTGCTGTTGGCTCGGGGGTGGTGTGGGAGAAGGGCAGCCAGGGGGGTGTAAGGGCTGGGGGCAGGGTTGGCATCACTCACCCGAGGAGCTGAGCCCTCCTTGGCAGCATAGGCACCAGTGCCTGGGTGCAGCTGGGGTCTCACAGCAGGGCACAGCCACAAAATCCTGTTGGAGTCCCTTCTCTGGGACTTTGGAGGCACAGGGACCTCTGGCTCTCCCTTGAGGGGAGGGTGCCACCTTTAGTGGGTCACTTCACCCTTTGTCAGGCCATACAATTTTTGGAACCGCTGCCACTCCCAATCCTGCTCCCATATGGGGAGCAACTGTGCTTCCCTGCAGAGCAGCAGCTCAGCCCTCCCACCCTCCTCCAGCTCTGAGGGGCTCGCTGCAAACCCAAAGCTGAGAGCCAGGGGCTGGGTCAAGGTTTGTGTCTAGGTTTCCCCATCTGGGCTGAGAAGGGCTGGGCAGTGGTTAGAGGTGGGGTTTGGCACCGAGGGCCCCTCGTTTGCCAGCCCAGGGCTCCGGGTTGACTGCGGTCGCAGCTCTTGGCTGCAGCCGCTGCCCGCGGCGTGGTCAGGCAGCCCCAGCTGGGGAATAGGTGGCTTTCAGAAATAACTCCAGAACAAGGCAGAAAAAAAGATCAAGTCTTCTTCCAGGCGAGGCAAAACGTTCTGGTTTTGGGGAATAAAAAGGTTTAGTTTCTCCTAGCCTGGTTGGGAGTGTCAGCTCCTGACTTTGCTGCAAGTGTTGGGGTCGGGAGCCTGGGTTGCTGTGGCATCCTGGCAGTGTGGGGTGCTTTCCATTGGGTGGGAGCAGCACAGGGGGGACTGTGTTTCCTGTCATGCTGCTGGGGCTCTCTCTCCCCCAAAGGAGGGTTTGGAATAAAATAGCTGCAGTGTTTTCCAAGCTGCCTCCTTTGGAACAGGCTCCTGTGCACCTGGCTCCTTCCCAAAGGAAACGGATCTGCCTGGATAACATTTCCCAACCTGATCACCAGGAATGCTGCTCCTTTTGCCCAGGACTTTCTCCCCAGGAATGCAGTCCTGCTTTTTTCCCTCTGCCTTTCTCCACCGTGCTCCCTGCCTTCCTGCCCCCCAGAAGCAGAGATGCTCACCCTGTTTCTGCATCCATGGTGATCCCATTTCTCCTCTTGCTTTGCAGGGGCAATGCTTGGGGGAGACCTGAACAACACGAATGGAGCCTGCCCAAGCCCTGTGGGTAAGTAAGGAGCCTTTCAGCCCTGCACCCCCAGCTCCATGTGACATTCCTGCCCTTGGTTTCCCCACCTGACCCAGAGGATTTTGTTTTGCTGTTGAGCCCTGCTAGTCCATAGGGAAGTGCTGGGGAAGATTTTGCTGCACTTGGCAGTGGGAGGGGTTGGCATGTGGAGATCCAGGCCAGCACCTTTGTTGGAGTTGCTGGTTTTAGTGGAGACCCCAGTGACCAAGGAGTGTCCATCTACTCAGGATCTCTCTGCAGATCAGGGCAGTGACCCCTGAAGACCAGGATTTGGGTAGCTCTAGGTTTAGCTCCTGGTGCTACAGCCAATTCTCCAGCATCCTCGGGTGATCAATTAACACCCGGTTTCTCCTCGTGCTTGGGCCCTATAAAGAAACTTTAGTGCAAGGAAAAAAAAGCTCATTAAGGGCCTTTTCCACTGTGAGAGCCTCAGTGCTAATGAGGCTCAGGCCTCATGGCTCAGCTCCTCAGCTGTAAAATGCACTAACAATATCTCCATCCCCACATCTGCCTCTGCTGTCTGCAGGCTGGGGATGTTGGGCTGCTGCTGGTGTAGGCACAGCCCAAAAACCAGCCACGGCCCCGGCTCTTGCTGGGAAACAGCTGCTGCTGTCGGCACTGGGCTTGGCTGTGCTCCCAGGCTTGGCAGGGGGGATGCCATCCATGCCAGGGCAAAGGCAGCCTTGCTCCAGGAGCCTGACTCCTCACCCCTTCTGGGCCTTCTTGCAGTGGGTGTCCAGCCCACAGCACGGAGGAGGAGTGTGGGGTTCCACATTGCCCCAGTTAAAACCAAACTGGAGCCAGGTCCCACTGGTTTTCAGGTGGGGTTGGACCAGTTGTGGTTCTACAGCACTGTGGCCACCCAACCCCATCCCCTGCACTCTGGCCACTGCCCAGAATGGCCATTTCCCTGTGCCAGTGCCAGATTTCTTCACAGAGCAAAGCCTGCCAGGGTGGTTTGTGGGGCAGTCTCACAGCACCCAGTGCTGAGCTTTGCTGATCCTTGGGGGCAGAGGGAAGGGACCATCATGGCCCAGCCCCCAGGCCCTGCAGCCACCCCCGTGGCAGCTGTCAGGAGCAGCCATGGCGGGTGCAGAGCTTGGCAGGGCCCCTGAATGTCAGCATTGACGTCACCCGAGCATTCCCTGCGTTCCTGCTGCCACTGCAGGAAATGGGTGTGAGGAGCAGGGACAGCCTGCCTGTGGTCAGCCCCAGACCCCTGGTGTCCCCAGACCCCTGCCCTCCCTGGGGCTCCCCTCGTGGCTGCAGAAGGGCACTGTGCCTCTGGCGCTGCACTTGCGGTTTTCAAATACCTGGTACATCTCTTCCTCCTCCTCCTCTTCCTCCTCCTCCTCCTCCTCCTCCTCCTCCCTTGCAGTCTCTGCAGCACGGAGTGATCACCTGCTGCCTCTGAGTCATCAGCTGCGGGTGCTCTGGCCGGATCCCGCAGCGATGTCGCTGTATCCCTGCGTCCTGCCCACGCTCCAGGGCTCGTGCCACCCTCAGGATCCCGGGCAGCACCCCCTCCACCCTGCCTGGCCCGTGGGGGGATGCTGAGCCCTGACTGTCCCCACTCGAATTCACCCCAGGGTGGTGCAAAGGCAGGCCAGAGTGCTCCTCTTTTGGGCTCTTTTTTTGGTGGGGGCCCTTGGTTGGGAAGTGCTGTGGGAGTGCAGCCCTTCTCTCTCTGGCTCACAGGGGTGGCCAGGTCCCTGCTGGGTGGACATGGCAGTGACAGAAGCAATGACAGCCCAAGGCCACCCATCTTTGGGGGTGAATGGCAGCACTGGAAGCCAAACCAGCTCCTCCCCAGCACGGGGAGCCACCCCAATCCACACCCCAGGTGATGCACAGATGACATGGTGTACCTCGAACAGGGAGTCACCATGAGAGCCCTGTGTGCATCCATGCCAGTGGTGCCTTGGGAAGGAGAATATCAAAGGGTTTAACATTTATTCTGGCACTGCAGGTAGCCAAGGTCACCTGAGGAATTTCTGCACCTTCCTTGTTAATAAATCTAAAAACCAGTGGCCTTGTGAGCAGGATTCCAGCAGCTCACGGTGCACAGAGGTGCCAGGGCCCGATGCAGCAGGCACATGCCTCATGCACGGCTGCTCAGGGTGATTTGGGACTCAGGCTACCTCGCTGGGGACAGGAAGGCTGCTCCTCTGCCTCCAGCAGGGACATGGATGCCGCAGCTGCCAGCCTGCAGCAGCCTGGGTGTCCCTGCTGGGGCAGCACCTCCCATCCCCAGTGCCATCTGTGCCATCTGTGGGGTCAGCCCCTCGCTGCCCAGCGAGCCTGGCACCCCCTGGGGCTGCTGAGCCCATGCTGAGTGTCCAGCCAGGCCAGCTCTGGGGAGCAGGGCTGGGCTGGGTCCCGCACGCTGCGCTGCCACCAGCGCCTGCTGAAATGCAGATGCAGCAATGCTAGATGTGATTAATAATGCAATCAGCGACCTATTTTTCCTGGTCTAACGTGCAATGAATATGAGGGCTGAATCCTGGTGATTGCTGAACGCCTTTCTATCTTTGGGGCCTATTCATGAAAAAAAAAAAACAGCCCTCATCAGAACAGTAATCTGATCCAATTTATTCCTTTCCTGATGTTCATCAAATCTTTTCCTTTTTATTTTTTTCTTCCTTTCCTTTCTTCTTTTTTTTTCCCCTCTCCTTGCACATGAAATCCTTAAGTGGGGCAGCAGGAGGAGGAGAAGGAGGGAACCTCAGATCTTCAAAGGGGCAGTGGGAGCAGTGAACTGAGTCCTCACTCTGCCACAGCCCCAGTACCATAAAGAGACCTTAAAAGTGAATGTGCCAGTAATTACCCATCTTGGTGGTGCTGCGGTGCTGGGCCAAAGCAGGGAAAGAGCCTGGCTGCAGATGAGGCTCTGAGATCTGGGGAATCCCTGCAGGTTAAGGAGCTGCCCTGAGCACTGTGGGCTCAGGTCAATGAGCCTGCTGGGCTGCAGGGGGGTTTTGGGGAGCCTGGGGGGATGCAGTGCTGCTCTCCCACGAGGAGAAGCACTCATGGTGCCCCACTGCAGCACCACTCTCCATGCTGTGTTTACCACAGCTGTGCATTCCCCGTGGCCGTGCATTCCTCACCATTGCCCCGTGTTCACCATCACCACGTGCTCACCACAGCTGTCACCGTGCCTTCACCTCCTTCCTCTCTGTCACCCTTGTCCCTGCAGGAAATGGCTACGTGAGCGCCAGAGCCTCTCCAGGTCTCCTTCCCGTGTCCAACGGCAGCAGCCTGGGCAAGATCATCCCGGCCAAGTCGCCGCCGCCGCCCTCGCACGGCGCGCAGCTCGCCGCCAACAGCCGCAAGCCGGACCTGCGCGTCATCACCTCGCAGGGCGGCAAGGGGCTGATGCATCACCTGGTGAGTGCCTGCTGCAGCTCTGCGGGGCTGCAGCTGGGCTGGGAGAGGTGCCCTGCCAGCACATGGGCTGCAGGCTGTGAGTGGGAGCTGGCTGGGGCTGTTCTGGAGGGGAGGTGCGAGGAGGAAGGCTTGGATTGCTGCCTGCACCATGCTGGGTGGTGCAGAGGCTGTGCCAGCAGCACTGCAGGCTGTGCCAGGAGCACTGCAGCCTGTGCTGTGCAGCACTGCAGCCTGTGCCAGGCTCACTGCAGCCTGTGCCAGGCTCACTGCAGCCTGTGCTGTGCAGCACTGCAGCCTGTGCCAGGCTCACTGCAGGCTGTGGCAGGGGCACTGCAGGCTGTGCCAGGCTCACTGCAGCCTGTGCTGTGCAGCACTGCAGGCTGTGCCAGGCTCACTGCAGGCTGTGCTGCGCAGCACTGCAGGCTGTGCCAGGCTCACTGCAGGCTGTGCCAGGCAGCACTGCAGGCTGTGCCAGGCTCACTGCAGGCTGTGCTGTGCAGCACTGCAGCCTGTGCCAGGCTCACTGCAGCCTGTGCTGTGCTGTGCAGCACTGCAGGCTGTGCCAGGCTCACTGCAGGCTGTGCCAGGCTCACTGCAGCCTGTGCCAGGCTCACTGCAGGCTGTGCTGTGCTGTGCAGCACTGCAGGCTGTGCTGTGCAGCACTGCAGCCTGTGCCAGGCTCACTGCAGGCTGTGCTGTGCAGCACTGCAGCCTGTGCGTGCCCCATGGAGGCCAGGGCGTGGTGCTGGCGGGCGGGGTCGGGGTGCTGGAGTTAACGGTGCCTCTCGGTTCTCTCCCTGTTCTCCCACGGACAGACCGAGGACCACTTGGCTCTGGTGAGTTGCCTGCATGGTGCTGTGGTGGGACATGGGCTGCTTGTCCCCTTGGTGCTGCCCTGAGGGCACACAGAGGGGTGGGCACTGGCTCCCTGTGTTGGGAAGGCGGTGGGATGTGGGCACCAGTGTTACATCCAGTCCTGCTGCAGAAAATAAATCCCAAGGCAAACACACTTTTAGGAGAGCCAGGTTCCCTATGGAATAGAAGGAGCTGACATGAGCTGCAAAGAGCCTTCTTGTCCACCAAGGCCAAAATTACTGTGTTGGTCCCCCTGGGGAGGTCAGCCACGGTCCCTTTTGGGGACAGTGGGCACTGCCACTGCCCTGGACCTGCCCATGGTGCTTCACTGGAGCCACCACAGCTACAACACAGGAAGACCTGGCCCATTGCCAGCACATGAGAGACAGGGAGTAAATCAAGCTCTTCCCATATTAAAGATATTATTTAAAGCCTGTGTAAATCCACTGGCTGGCTAGTGCACTCCCTGAACCTCCCTTGTGCATGGGGCAGTTTTCTGTGTTATTTTTATGGCTTTTTTTTCCTCTCCCTGCCAGCAAAGTGAATGCCACCTTGTTTGTGGCAAGGATTCACTCTGCTCTGTTGCTATTCTGGTGCAGGGCAGATGGGAGACAGGTCAGCACAGCAAGGGAAGGGCAGGAGCTGCTGCAGGATGCAGCTCACACAGCCAGGGAAAAGCTCTCCAGAAACACAGGAGAAAGCCAATCCCTCTGGCAGCCTGCACAGAGACACTCTTGGCCAGGACAAGGATGGGCCAGAGCTTTGACAGACATGAATTCTGCTGCTCTTCATGTCCCCAAACCCTTCTTGCTTAGTGGCCCCCTTCCAGCTTCTCCGTGCCTCAGTTTCCCCATGTGTGGAGGGAGACCAGTCACTCCCCACCTCCCCATCTGCTCCTTCCTGCTCCCACTGCCCAGAGCGTTCCCTGACTACACACTGAGGCAGCATTAGGTAAAAATCCACTGGGGTGGCATTTGCAGTTTTAACTCACCTCACCCCAGCTGAGGTGGCAGCAGGGAGTTGGAGGGTGATGGAATGTGGGCAGGGTGGGACAGGGACCTTGGCACTGCTGGATCAGGAAGGGCACTGCAGAGTGTCATCCCTGCAGATCCCTCCTGCCTGGTGCAGATGCTCCCCTGCTCTGCTAACCTTCTCCTCAGATTTGCTCCCTCCATATTGCTCAGCCTACACACCAGATCCTCTCTCCAAATGGCAGCTCCCACCTCTTTCCAGGCAGCTGCCAGATGAGTCAGCAGCCCCTGCACTGCGTCCCACTGCCCACAGCCCCAGCCCTGGCACCCTTGCCACTTCTCCTGCAGCTCTGAGCGTGCTCTCCTCCCTTAGAGGGTTCAGAGAGGTGTCCCCCCATTTCCCTCCACACTCCTGACATGCCAGGGGCAGCAGATCCATTCCCTGGGAGCATGCTGCATGGTGTGTCACCAGCTGGAACAGCAGCTGGCAGCGTGGTCTGTGGGCACGGGGTGTGAGTGGCACGATGTGGGGGGCAGCTTGCACACCTCCTCCCTGCATGGATTGTGGTGAAAATTGGGGGGCTTCCCCCAGCACAGCTGGGGCTGACAGCCCCACACTTGCCTGGTGGTGTCCAGGAGGTTCCTGGGGCTGGCACACCCTGCCCAGCCAGTGTCCCACTGTGCCATGGCCACACTCATCCCTGTGCCTGTGCTCCCCCAAAAAAGCAGCAGAGCCCTGGAGAGAGGGGCAGAAGGGATGGGGCTGTGGGATCTGCATCCCACTGGGCTGGCTCAGGGTTTTGTGCAGGCAGGACAGGGCTGTGTCTTCCCTCCTGTGAAGACATTTCTTGCCATGTCCTTAACCCACAGCAGTGGGCACAGCCAGCAGGATGTGTGCCAGGAAAACCTGCTCCTCCAGCCCCCCCAGCTTTAGCAATTAGAGCCCTGCTAATCGCCTTCCCCAGGCCACAGGGGGCACCTGTGGGCTGGGCAGTGTGTGGGCGCAGGGTGAGCAAA
This sequence comes from Tychaedon coryphoeus, assembly GCA_013398595.1. Lineage (NCBI taxonomy): Eukaryota > Metazoa > Chordata > Aves > Passeriformes > Muscicapidae > Tychaedon > Tychaedon coryphoeus. The sequence continues at coordinate 17,967 of WBND01001086.1, read as the reverse complement.
GCTGCACAGCCAGCTGCTCTTACCCTCTGCAGGTGGCCAGGGCAGGGTTTAGCCTCCAGCCTCATCCCAGGAGAGTCTCCCTGGCCATGGGGAAGCACTGCAGAGTCTGTGGCCAGCCCTGCAAGGCCCTGGGAGCCCTCAGTGTCCCTGCCAGCCTCGTGCCAGGCGTGATTTAAGCTGGGCACTGCCCCAGTCTTCACAGGGTGACGTGTGCTGGGCTGCTTCGGATTAGAGTCAAGCCTCTTGAGTCTGATTTAAATCAGATCAGCAGAGACAGCCCAGATTATCTGCCTTGTAAACAGGGCTGGATCTGACCTATAGATCCACCCACGTAACTGCCTGGAAAACCATGGGGGCAGGTTGGCGTGCACTGGTCCAAGGGCAGAATTTTTCCACAGTGGACCTGCTAATACCTGAGTCACCAAATCCTTGTGAGGGCACAGAGCTGGCAGGTTTGAGCACTGGACTTTGAGTTTAGGGATGTCAGACCCTTTAAAATCCTGGGGCCAATGCTTAGCATGCTCAGCTTCCCTTGAGGCAGGGACTTGTTCTTGGCCACCAGAGCTGCAGGGAGGAGATGTTGGCTTTGTGCTGCCTCAGCCAGTCTTGGTTTGCTTTGGTCCATCTGTCACTGCTTGGAAGCTCAGCAAGCCTCACATGAACCTCTGGAAAGCAGTGAGGAATTGTCTGAGGCATGCTGCTGATATTCCCCCTCCGTGCACACAGGGACATGGCTGGTGCTGGTGGGTGAAGCCCAGCCCTGGGCAGGAAGGGCACTCAAGGCCATGACCTGCAGATGAGTGTTGCAAGGTCCAAAGTGTCAGCAGCTGCTGTGCTTTGTACTTTGCATTTTTTTGCAGTGTGGAATGGCCAGAGGGTCAGTCCTGCTTGTCCCACAGTCTCCATGCTCAGCCCCAGTGCATGCCCAGGGGGTCTGGGGGGGCCACAACCCATGGAAACAACCAAGTCAAACCATCTGGGCTTTAACTCCCTCCCTGTTTGCTCCCACAGCAGAACACACAGCGCTTGGGTGTCTCTCAAGCAACTCACTCTCTGACCACGCCGGTTGTTTCCGTGGCCACTCCGAGCTTGCTGACACAAGGGCTGCCCTTCTCAGCCATGCCCACAGCCTACAACACAGGTAAGGCAGGGCCAGGGCAGAGCTCTGGGGTGCCTCAGTGAGCATGAGAGGGAAATGTGCTGCTGCAGTTGTGTGCCTGCTGCTCCCCGAGCAGCTGCAGCCATGCTTGAGGAACTCACTGCTGCAAGATGTGGCTGAGCCCAAGGGTTCCACAGCATTAAAATCAAAGGGAAACTCATTATGTAAGTGGTGAGACCTCATTGCCATAGCCAGAAGGGCTGTGAGGGCTGATGCAGCCCATTGCACTGTGCAAGTGGATGCTAATTACAGCTGCACCCATCCCCGAGCTCGCAGAGCTCAAGGGGTGTCGTAATCATGACAACAGGCGTGGGCCCCCCAAAAGTTGGGGAAGAATGCAAACCAGCCTGCTCATAGGCACATCTGATTTGGGATGGTGGATTGAAATCAGCCTGAGGCAACAGTGACAGTGCACTTGCCCAAGCAGAAGGGTTGTTCATCTGCCACCTGTCAGACCTCCACCAAGACTTTGAGGACTTGCTGGCTTGGCTGCCTGTGTAACTTGTTCTGGCTTAGAGAAAAGTTTGCAAAAAATGTAAAAAGCTGCTTGTCTGGAAGAACCCAGAACTGGCATGTTGGAAACACCCTCTCCTAATTAGTAGGTGTAGCCCCAAAGATGCTGGTTGTGTGTGATGAGGCTCCTCTCCCTGTGTGACCGTGCGGTTTACCAGCCAGGCTGGGCACAGCCAGGGTCCCCAAAATAGGTTTTAATTGAGCCCTGTGCCACTGCTCAGGGCACTGGGGCCTGAATTTCAGCTCTCTGTAGTTATTTTTTCTCCCAGCTGACCATGGGTTGCTGCCCAAATGCTGAGGTGTTTGCTGTGGGGGACACATCTGTAGGGTGCAAACTCTGAACCTGGCAGTTCTGCCAGAGCTGCCCTGTTAATTGGATAGGAATTGTCTTGATTTGTGAAGGATCTGGAGCACAAGGAGCTGAGGGGATTCAACTTGAAGAAAAGGAGGCTTGGGGGGACCTTCTCACTGTGCACAGCTCCCTGACAGGAGGGGGCAGCCAGGTGGGGGTCAGGCTCTGCTCCCAGGTAACAAGAGGAAACAGCCCCAGGTTGTGCCAGGGGAGGTTTAGGTGGGATATTAGGGTAAATTTCGATGTGGAAAAGGTGTTCAGGCTTTGGACCAGACTGTCCAGGGCAGTGGTGGTGTCACCATGCCTGGAGGGGTTTAACAGACATGTGGCTCTGACACCTGGGGACATGGGTTAGTGATGACCTTGGCAGTGCTGGGGGAACAACTGGACTCGATGGTCTTGGACAGCTTTTCCTAAATAATTCTGTGTTTCTGTGATGCTGCAGAGGTGATCATTGAGTAGGTGGTGGAGGGATGCAGATGCCCTGAGCAAACTCCCAGCTTGGAGCATTGCCACTTGTTCTTGCCAGGACTCACCTGCTAATTGGGTGGATATTGCCTGGATTTCAGGCTGGTGCAGTTGTGCTGAGCTGCCCTCTGGCCAGAGTTATGTGTCCTTCCCCGTGCTGGCTCCTCTGCCAGATTCAGTCAAAGCTGGCCATTCCCAGCTCTGTGATGCAGGGCAGCTCCAGCTCCAGCCCTGGAGGGGGCTGCAGGGGCAGCCCCTGTCACCAGGGAGTGTCAGGAGCTCCCAAACCAGAAGAGCCAGTGCAGGGGTGGAGGATGCAGTGGAGCAGGGAGCTGGCTGCCAGGACATTGGGTGGGGCAGCTCGTGGCCTTGGCAGCAGTTCAGCACCAGCACAGCCACCTCTGTGTGTGCTCTGGGGTGGGGACAGCTGGAACCACGAGACACCCAAAATTAGAGAGAGAGGGGGAGGAGAAGGTGAGAGGAGGGTTTGATGGGTGTCTGTGTCAGGCTGACCAAGGCTTGATCATCTCCTGAAGGAGCAGCACTTTCCTCCCTGGGATTTCTGCACCCTTTGTGAAATTCCCACCTGGTGTGAGGTGTCCCACTGGGATTTTCGATGCTCCCGAGGTTCTGCATGGGGAAGGCATTGCCCTGCAAGGGGGGGGGAGGGTAACTGGGGTGGGAACAGTGGCTGCTGTGGGGGAGGGGGTCCCGAGGTGTGGGGTGCCCCTGGAGGGGGGACACGGTGACAGCTCCGTGTCCCCATGGCGGGCAGGGAGCGCCCCCTGCTGCCACTCGGGACACTGCACGCGTGGGGCTGGCCCGGGTACAGGTGGGGCTGCCCCAGGTACAGGTGAGGATATCCCAGGTACAACCCAGGTACAGGTGTGGATACCCCAGGTACACCTTAGGTACAGGTGGGGATGCCCCAGGTACAGGTGGGGCTGCCCCAGGTACACCCCAGGTACAC
>WBND01001085.1:220739-245978 GCA_013398595.1 Tychaedon coryphoeus | reverse complement strand
TCTCTGTAAAAGCAGCACTAAGCAGTGGTCACAGCACATTATCTGGGCCAGCTGATAACAGCTGCAATGCTGAAGATCAGATTTCTGACATCCTTATCAAATTAATACCTACAACATAATTACAGAGGCCCTAAAATGTGAGATAATGTTAGAAAATCAGCATTATTTCAGACAGTTTTCGTAGTACTTAAGCTTTGGTACTCCCTATGTTGCCTGTTTGATGTTCTTGCCTTGCTTTCACCAAAAACAGATCACTGTCTTGCAAAGGACCCACCAATTTTCTTTGATTATTTGTGAATAAAGGTGAGAATGTTTATGGGATCTGCACAGTGACTGTAACCAGCAGATTTCTGTCTGTGGGGAACAGTTCTCAAGGGGTTGTATGAATTCTCTCCTCAGGCAGTTGTGCCATGACTGAGTGAAGTTAACCTCTGGCACTGCTCCATAAACACACAGGCAGTGTCTGACTGGAGATTTCCCCACCAAATTTTGGGGTGATGAATTCCCTGAGTTGGTCCCTAAGTCAAGTGAACTGGTTCCCACCTGTGTAATGATGGGGTAAAGTACCCAAATAGAATCATTTCTAAATCATTTTAAGGTTTTTGGTCACGGTAAGTGAGGAAGGATTTTGCAGTGGTCACAATCCCACATCTGTAATCTGTGTTGGACACGAGGCAAAGGGGACAAGCAGAGGGACACAGCCACTGCCCAGACCCTCCTGCCAGCTCAGACACTGATGGAAATGTATGTTCTTCAAAAATGGGATTCTCTTCTCATGCAGTGCTCTGTGGTCTGCATTTATTAGTGTCAGCATTAGTAAATGTAGAGAAAATTGATACAGAGCATTTGTTTTCAGCACACCAAATCACACTGCCTTCAGTAATAAGGGTTGCAAATGAAAAACTGGTTGTAAGAGATTGCTCAGAACAGCTTTGCTGTGATGACTAAATTCTCTAGGATCTCCAAAGGACCCTAAAATCTACATTTTTCTGCTATGCATTATGTATAAATATGAAATTCTAATCAAGACTTGCACTCTCCTCTTGGTTTATATAGAATAGTCCTGAGTTAGTAAGAAATAGCTTTCTGCTCTCTTAAAAATTGAGATTCTTCTCTAGTGGGTCTTCAAATCTTTGTTCCAGGAATTGATCATCCTGTTTTGACGTCAATGGCCCATACTGAAGTTATTGAGTACAGCAATTTTACAGCCAGCTCCTCTGTTTTCCTTCATGTTTTACAATTAGCCAAAGTTTTAGCAGAAATATCAGCTGGGAAGAGAGCCTCTTGTCATTTCAGATTCATCAGCTGCAGAAGCCACCAAGAAAGGTCAAAACCAAAAGCAAACATATGTCTTCATATTTACATTTAAAGCAGGCAGTCCAAACAGCAGAGAGCTCTTTGCCTTTGTTAAGCACAAACAAAACGTTCTCAAGTAGTGAAGTGTGAAGGTGACTGGTAAATCAACCAACAATATTTCATGTTAAGTGTTTACAAAAAGAATAATTTAGGATGGAAAACACCACTTCTCCCTGAGAGTATATTATCCATGACTCCACCTTGAAAATGGTTGCACATTAAGGAAAAGAAGGAATTATCTTAACCATCACTTCTTTGTTTCTATTGTTTACCTAGGTGCCAATTTTTCCTTTTATTCTATGTTTTTTTACCTCTGAAGATGAACTTTCTTTCCAAATTGGTGCCTTTTTTTTTTGCTGGCAGATTATTTTCCTTCTGTTCCAATATGTAGAACTACACAGTTGATTAATGAGCGCAATTTTTGCCTATTTACCTATTGTTTTATTTTTGTAATTTTTTTTTTTTTTTTACTTATTGGCTTATTTATTTACATATCTCTTTTTCAAATAAATCACCCCCAAGCTAAATTTCACAAGTTTTCTGTTCAGATGAAAAAATTGTGCATACTTTTCATAGTCTGGGATTAAATTTACTGACGTTCTGCAGTGGCCCAAACTCTGACTGGAAAGTATTTTCATATTTTTCTCTCTGTAGTAGCAGAGCCCATTGCCTGAACCATTTGTACCATGAGAGTTCTACAGTTGCACACTATGGTGGGTACAAGGGGAGCTCAGGCTTCCAGCACAATAAGGGATACAAATGTGATGCATTTGGTCCAAATTTTATTGTGTAGCATGGAATTATATATTTCCCCTTCCAGTACAATAAGGACATTGCCAAAATGGAGATGTTGCAGCTGAATGTCACTGAGATGTTCAGGGGACCAGAGATGCATTTGACATATACAGATAAATTGAGGGAGTGGGGTTTATTCAGATTTTTATAAAGAAAACTACATGGCAGATGTCATAGGAGCCTTCCATGGTCTAATTTGGGTTAAGGCATTTAGATAAAGCCTGACTTTCCAGAGAAGTAAAACGAGAGGACAAATGACAGTGGGCATAAAACACTACAGAAATTTTGATGAGATCCAGAGTAAAAAATGGTTTTCACTTTGAGTCAAATATGGAAAGAGGTTGCTCAGGGAAGTCATGGAATTGCTATCTTTAGAGACACTCAAGCTCAACTGGACATGGAACTGCCCTGTGAAACCCAACTGGCCTTGAAGACAGCCCTATTTGAGGTTGGGATAACCTGCCTTCCACCTTATTGCTCTACAGCTCCCTGAAAGGAGGGTGCAGCCAGCTGGGGGCTGGTCTCTTGTCCCAAGCAACAAGTGAGAGGACACAGCCTCAAGCTGTGCCAAGGGGGTGTCAGGATGGACCCCAGGAGGAATCTCTTCATGTTAAGGGTTGTTTAACATTGAAACGGACTGCCCAAGGAAGTGGTAGAGTCACCGTCCCTGGAGGGTTCAAGAAATGCCTGGATGTGGCACTGAGTTGATAAGATGGTGGTCAGTCAAAAGTTGGACATGATCTTGAAGGTATTTTCCAACTTATAAGATTCTGTGATTCTTTGTGCCTCTGTGGTCTCCGAAGATAACTCAGTTGAAAATTAAGAAAAAACTGCACACGTATGGATTGTGCATTAACCTACACTGACAATTTATTGTATTTCTCTCCTCAGCTCTTGTGCCATGAAGGAGAGAACTTCTCTGGTAGGGATTTGGAGCTCTCTTTCCCTTACCACATGGCCTGTAAATCCATGAATCCACTGCAGGAGATCTCAGGACACTCAAGTCCCATAAAGCACTTTGTGGACAACATCGAAACAGAGTATAGAAAAGCTCTGTTACAACTTGGAATTATTCTATTTTTACTATCATTAAGATATTATTTGTTGGATATATCATAGTTTGTTGATACCACATAGCTGACCTTGACTCAATTAAAACTGCAGTGTCAGAGACGTGATAGAGCTTTCATGACTTTTTCTAAATGAGGAGTTGGACACATACATTGAGTATTCAAGAACATGATAGTATGAGATTCTGGTTTTTTTCATTCTTTTTAATTTTTCTTAAAATAGAAAGTGGCACTTATGAAAGCCCTTGTGGTTTTTTTTCTTTTGCCTCTTAATTGTGACAAAAGTTTTTCAGCTAGAAATAAAAATAGAAAGAGCCTTGCCTAATAATGTAAAAATCCCTTCCTGTTTCACACAAAGGCTTATTGATGCAGATTTATACTTTATATATGTATATAGTTACATGTATAGGCATTGTGAATAGTCACAGAAGACATGGAAGGAAAAAACAGTCTTCTGGCATCCAATGCCCAATTTTTTGAGCAGAAAATCTCTATTTATACAAGGATTAAATAGGGTTAGGGACCATTTTCTACTGCAGAAGTCAGCTGGCACAATCTGAACAGATCTATGATGTTAAAGTATTAAAACATAAAGTCTGCATTACCTGACCACTTGTGCTCCAGACTCTTCCCCAGCTCCACTGCCCTTCCCTGGACTTGCTCCAGCCCCTCAATGTCTGTCTTGAAGAGAGAGGCCAAGGACTGGCCACAGTACTCGAGGTGCTCCCTCACCAGTTCTGAGTATGGGCTGGTAAAGGGCTGTCCTGAGTTCCTCTTTGTTTTCCTCTTTGCTCTTATTGAGATCAGTGTTGAATTCTCATTGGCTTTGCCAGGGGAAGAGCTGGATTGAGCACAGCTGGATCTACCACAGCTGGATCTACCACAGCTGCATCATCTGCCATGTGCACAACACCTTCAGTGCTTGAAGAACCTGTAAACTCTCTCATATGTACATGGAAAGACACACATCCAAGTGACCATTCAAGTCTTTTCCTTCCTGATTAAGACCTGAATCACTGAGGTAGTTAATATATACAATAACCTCTGTACTGTGCCTCTACACCCAAGGAACAATGACTGTGATTCATAAGGTCCATTATGTGCTACATTTGGCACATTGACAACAGTGCTATCTTTCCAAGAGCCAGGATAAAGGGTAATGGAATGGAAAATTTCCTTTTATCCCACAGCTGGGTCAGTCTGGGTGTATCCCATGCATTAATTTGCAGCCAAGAGGCAGAGTGTGTGTCTTCAAATCACATGTCCATTGGGAATTTCTGAAGGGAATACTACTGACACAAAGGAAAAGGAAACAAAGTCATGTTCAGTGACTTGAAAGAATTCTTTTATTTTCTTTCCTATTTCTTTTCAGTTGGCCTTTCCAAGTTCTTACTAAAAGTATAATTCAGGCAGAGACTGCCTTCCTTTTTAATGCTAAATATGTGGGTTGAAAAATACACATTTTGGAATTTAGGGTTAATGATGAAAAACATTCACCTTCTTTGGACAATGCAATCAGTGCTTGGCAATAGAACTTGGGCTGATTCTAAAAGATTTTAAAAATTGGTCTTTGAAAAATCCACCAAAACCAAAGATATTTTTTTATTCAATCCTGAGTTTTCATTCCACCCAAGCCAGTACTGCCATATGTCAGTTATTATCTATTTTCATCTCAGACCTGGCAAACCTTTTTCCCCCAAATTGCCTGTCTACCCTGTCGTGCAAGGCAGTCCAACATCTGTGCCAGCTACAACAGCACCCCCACAGGCTTGGGCTCCATGCTCAGTCATTGCTTTCCAGGATTCAGCTTTAGACAGAAAACTTGGAACACTTGAGAATGTTAGGTACTGAAAATAAGTTTTTTCAGCAATTTAACCTTCTATACAGAATGTACATTTGCCATTGCTGCTCATTAGAAGTGGAGCTGAAGGCTGTATGGATACACTGGTTGTTGAATAGTCACATAAACATGTTAATTTCAAGAATTTTGCACAAACGAAAGTTATAAAGGCTGATGATTTATTGAACACTGTGGCAGAAAACAACTGGGGGAAAAAAATACCCCAACATTTTGAAGAGTCTCCAGCTGTCAATGCTTCTATTTGAGGAACCAGGTATTACACATCAGAAAAAATGGCACCCAAGATCTTGCCCTCGGCGTTTTCCTCTTAGTTTTGTTGCATTTGCTACAGGCAGAAGCAACTTCACATTCACTCCTTGAAAAATGATGTTCCCTTGACTTTTCTTAAGCTTTGTGGTAAATTCTCTTCTTCTCTGTCTTTCTAAAATAATGTGCATGGCCTTAGGAATGTCTTTATCTCATTCCTGCTGCATGCTAGGCTATATTCCATTCAGCTGGCCTGATCCATATGCATTTCTATTTTCCAGATAATTACATTGTTCTACTTGTACCATTAGTTTTATTGTTGCTGTTTCTAAGAGGCTTTTCCTATCTAACTGATTTCCAGGTTTTCTTTTTTTGAATTTTTCTGAGATACTGACTTAGAGGAGAAGGCAGCAAACCTCCTCTGTTCCTAATCATAATCCCCAGACTCTGAAACCTTGAGGCTTTCTCATTACTACTCCTAAAAAAAAGCATTTAAAAGTCATCATTTCCCTTCTTGATGCTCCTTAACAAAAAAATGGTTTCTCCCATGTAAAAATTCTGGGTTTGAAGCTAAAGTCATCAAGGAATGGGGAATCTACTCTTCCCACTGTAACTTGTTTCAACTCATAGTCAAGAATTGTGCCTAAAGCAGATTATCCTAGATTTTATTATTTATTATAGTTACTATTTATGCTTTCTATTTGTATACCACAAACTCAGTCTCCTCTGAAACATCTGCCATACTCCATACCTGGACACAGTGACTTTTTTTTATGGGGTGGAGGAAAAATGCTCACACTCAGCTGCTCCTGGAAAAAAGTGTTGCTGTCTCCCTGTCCTAAAGCTAGGAGCTTGCTTAACCTGCTGGTGTGTGACATTGTCTCCCCATGGGCAAGGAGGCAGCTCAGACTGGCAGAGGCTTGGTGTGCCCAGGACATGTCCTTGGCCTCCTCTCCCAGTGGTGGATCCAGCCCTGAAGGGGAGGATGCACAGCCCCAAAAGTGTGGGAGACCTTTTCTGGCTTTGTGGGTATGGCAGCAAAACCTCCCAAAGCAGAAATGGCATGTTCATGGAGACCTTGAAAACATCTTCTGGGGTCTGGTGTCACCCCATTCAGATATTAGTCCAAATTTCTAGCTAGCATCCTAAAGGAGCCACTGGTAGTAATCACGTGCACATTAAATGTAGGTATTCTGGTTCAGTGTTGATCTCATCTAATTGGCAGTACTTCTAATGTCAGTGCTTGAATGAACACAGTGTTTGTTCCCTGTGGTATTCCTCAAAGTGCATTTATGCTTCCTTTGCTGCTGGCATACACATGGTCCCCATTAATGGCAGAGGAGAAAGGAAATTTAGTTGTGACTAGCAAAGGGGTTTTCCTCTGGGTGATAACTTTTCATTCTTGAGCACTTCCATAGACTTGGGAGTCTAGATTTTTCCCTTGCAGATACACTGCTTTGCCAAGAATCTTTCTTTTAATAACACAAATCTATCAGAGGTGTCACACCTTTCCTAGCTTGAGCTGAACCTGACCTTGCAGGAGCACGAGGCTCATTTGGTATTTGGAAACAGAACAACACACTGTCCTTCCCTAGATGCCCCACAACTTCCTTTTCATCCACTTGCCATCCTTTAATAAGTAAAGAGACTTCACATGAAGGTAAACAAATAAAATAAACCAATCTCTTTGAAGAGGAATTGTGCCTTCTTTTTATTTTTTTCTTCCTGTAAGTCTTCAAGACTGAAATTCTAATAAACAGCTCTTTATAAGATATCTCCTGTCACTTTTTATTTGTCTGAAACATTTTTTTCCCATTGGTATATCTTTCAGCATTTACCCAAGCAAGAAAAATGCTACTTACTGACATTAACAAGCTTGCAATATTTAAGTAAAGCATATGAGCTATTTACAAAAATCAGGTTGACAGCAACATTTCAAAAATGAGACTGTAATGTAATAAAAACATTATCCTGGCTTGTGTCTGATCAGGGAATAAGAAAATGAATGAAATATTGCCACAAATGAGAACTGGGAGAATTTTCCAGAGAAAGAAAAAATTAAAGTGGAGCTAGAGAAAAACAAGGCAAAACCTTCTGAAAAGGCCATGTTTGACTACAAGAATTTATGGCTTCTCTTCTTATCTCAATGCACCCTCTGTGAAAGCACTCCCCATAACAAACCTGAATGATTTGTCAGCTGCCCACTAAACCCTTTTTCTTCCTAGGGCTTAACCACAGTTACATGTCCATTGTATTTCCACAGAATGGTGCATCCATGTTTCAAACAGCAGAGCCTAATACATCCCTGAAAGCATCCCTGCCAGTGATGTTAGCAGCAATGAATGTGGCAGACTGAGGATATATTCCCAGCAGGGCTGTGGCAGTGCTTAATACAGGTCCCTATGTGCCCACCTGTGTGCAAACAAATCTCTTGCTTGATGATGTCTCTTTCTATTCAGCCATTCAGGTGCAAACCTTTCTCTTGCTGTCATTCCTTGGTGAGATGCAGCTTTTCTGTAAATAGCACCACAGGCTGATTTCTTCCTTCTGTTCCTGCAAATCCTGAAGCAAAATCTCTGGAAGTAACAGGCTCTGGCACCAATAGTGGATGAAATTTCTGATACCAAGTATGACTTCAATTATGCTGTGCCATGCCTCAGTGCCATGCAACCCTTTCTAGCATCAATCCCAGCAGTGTCCCTGGAGAGCTGTTTATCTTAACCCAATCTCTTTATACAGATGGAAGAGAAATGAGAGATAGGAATCTGCACTGTTACCTGACAACACAGCCAATGGACTATTGCCCAATCTAGCCGTCCAGGCAACTCAAACTGACATCAAAACTGAGAGGAACCTTTGGAATAAAGGCAGATCCCTGAGGAGATGGAGAAAATGGCAGCCAATAATAAAAATGGGGTGAGCAACCAGAATATTTGTGTGCTGCAGTTATTTTTGCTTTCCTGTCCTTGAGAGTCACTGTGACCTTGGAAAAGTTTGCAATGCCATGAAGCTCTCCTACCCCTCTATGCACAGGGCAAGAATAAAACAGATGTTAAGGCAGCTTGGTGTGCTGCTATTTCTGCTCAGCAGGGCTCAGCCAGAGCACATCCAGGTTCCTCTGCTCGTGCAGTGCCCCAGCACTGGTGGGGAGTGTGCAGCTCCTGCACGTGCACCTCTGCCCCACTGGCAGACCATGAGAGAGAGCTTGGTTTGACCTGTAGATAAGCAATTTCATTTTGCTGTTTTAAGCCTCAAGTCTAGTTCAACACACCATGGAAGTGGGCATCATGATTTTCTCACTCTCTTCTCCAATGAGACTTGGCTCACTGTCTGCTCAAAGATGATTGAGATTAATTAGAGCACTAATGCCTACCAATTTACATGCAAAATTCCACATGACTAAAATCCAGTGTGTAGTTCACACCTCTGGAAGATTATGAATTGGATGAGAATGGAACAGGAATAGAAAACTTCAAAGCCACAAAACTTCAAACTCTCTTATTTAAAGCTGGTGGTTTTATCTCGGTTATTCATGATGCCTTTAGCCTTTATTCCACTTCCTTTCAATAATCATCAAGACTTTATTTTTTTTCTGTTATCCTAAAATCTATCTTGCTGTACATATGGACAGAGCAGCAAAGTGCTTGTTAGTAAAATTTCATTTTAGTTGGTTTTTTTTTCTTTGTCTTGATTCTTTTTTCTTTTTCCTGCTGATTTTCTTCTTCATATAGCAGCAGTTCATGTGGGTTCCTGAGATAGGCACAAAACCACATCCTGTGGCTATTGATTTATACAAAACCCTGAACACCTTTCTAGGCACTCTGCTAAGGGATTTCACAGCCCACATAATTATTCCAGGAGATATTCTAAGTATTGCAAAATTCATCTCTATTTAAATGAAGGAATCTCTTGCTCTATTTAAATGAACTAATCCCTTGCTAAAAGACTTTTCTTTCACCATGGTAAGAAAGAGCTCTTCTAGGAAATAATTCCAGCAAAGACTGATCTCATATTTTAAGATACTGGTCCCTAAAAGTGAATTCAGGAAAGACAACATTCAGATAAGTGGAAACTGAGCCTCATATCCATATGGAATAAGTTTGCCAATGGTTTTGGGGTAGAGCATTCAAGGTTACAGTCTTGGACAAGATCTCTCCTTGCATAAGAATATTTATTGGAAAAGTGTGGATATGCATCTCAGTTGAGTTTCATCTCAATGTCTTCAGGTGGGTGACTCACTTTGTCCAAACAGTTAAATAGAAATTGGTCCAGAGAAAAACAGAGAAATTAATGGTACAGGCATGTGACCAAGAGTCTTTGAAATACAGTAGATCCTGATTAAAATCCCTTTTCCCAATAGGAGGGAAAGGACACTTGGGCCTCCATCATTCCCTTGCTCTTTGTGCACCCTACCCTACTCAGCATTCTGGGTCCTGAGTAAAGGCTTCAAAAATCACAATAGAAAATGGGGGAAACATCATTATTAAACTTTGTTTTTAGGTGAGGTATTTAGACTAAATTCTGATATTTGACTCCCACTGGATGTGTGCAGCCTTGAAGTCCATCACAGCTCTCTTTCTGACTGTCGTATTTAAGAAGGAAAAAATTCTGAGAAGTTACTTTTAATCAATATTGCTAGAATTAAAAGTTGTCATTATCCATCAGCAAAAAATCAAAATTGCAAAAGTCAAAATATAAAATACAATGATCCAGAGGAACAAGATCAGTGAGTAACCAACATCAAACTTTGTCCAATTGAGGAGTTCCACTTTCTGATTTCATTTTTGTGGCTTTTTTTGGTTTTTTTTTTTGACTGTTAAAACTAAAGTGAAAGAATTGAGGGGAAAACTTAATTGTTGTTGGCCACAATGGAACATCCTAAAAGGGAATTTTAGGGAATACCTTCCACAAGGTGAATATCTATCTGCTTTAAACACTAGGTCCCTAGGAGAAAACTTGCATTACCACACCACCATCCTTTATACATACTGAACATCTGGGAAAATGGTAATAAAATTGAAGATGGGTTCACACAAAACTGTTTTCTTGTTACACAGCAATATTAGGAGCCTATTTCTGGCCCAGCCAGATTCCCACAAAGCACAGCCCTGCCCCATCAGGGAGCACAGATATAGCCAAGATGTGCATTTAAAACCTCAGCCCAAACCACTGACTCTGTGAGACTTAGGGCTGCTCCAGCACCACATCATAGAAGCACTCATGGTTCACAGTATTTTCTACCTGAAAATCAAAATCGGATAAAAAACAAGTCTTAGGTTAATACAACAGTAAAACCAGTAATTCACATTGAGACTCAAACCCCTGTTTCATTTCTAACTGCAAACCCTGGTTGTTTTAACATCCACATGTAGGTGTTAGATGTACCAGAATCACTTCTTTTTTTTTTTTTTAAATCCTCATTAAATTCTTTTATTTTCAGCTTCAACTGCAGTAAAAGCTTATCATGAGCAGAAATCTCCTCATTAATCTCCAAATCTCCATAGAGAGTGCATCTGTTATGGTGCTCCCTCTGATCTTACAGTTTTCCTACTGATCTAAAAATAAATATTTGCTCATAATTTATTTTTAAAAAGTGGTTTCTTTTTCAGGATATCAGAGTAATTTCTATGAAAGAAAGGGAAAAAATCTGTTCTTTTATTCTGGCTTTGAAGGAAACTAATAAAAAAAACCACCTGATTCACTCTCAACTATTTTGAACCATTTATAAGCACAACCTTCAAAGAAAGCCAAAACGCCTTCTTCAGTGCCTGCAGTTGGATCTAAACCTGCCTCAGTGAAATCAAAGGGCTGTGTTTTGCTGGTCCATAGGAAGTGGGCAGGACCATCCCCCCCTGGGGTCATTAAAAGCAGTCTGTTTGAGCATCCTTGAAGGCTTTTTCAGGTAGCACTCTTCCTGTCACCTCTGTGGGACAAGACCCTGCCAGGAAGAACTCCTGTGGCTCGTGCAGAAGAGTCACTTTGTGCCTGTGCCTTTGTGTGCTCCCAGCCAGCCAGCAGCTCACATTCCAGGGCTGGATGGGTGCTCCCTCACTGCTCAGTGATGTGCTGCCAGGACAAAGCACCTCCTTCCCTTTGCCTCCTGCCTGATGTTTTACACTGGGAGCTTTTGTTTGGTGCCTTCCAACTCCTGCTTCACAAAAAACCTCTGCAAATATGATCCTTTCATCTTCACCAAGCTACTTGTGGGCCCTAGCATATCCCATCAGATTCCCCCTCTTCCAAGATGGGGCCATTTAACCTGCCATTGTACAGAAGCTGTTCCAAGGTTTTTGACTTGTTTTTGCTGTCCTTAAGCAGTCCTTTCCCTCTCCTGCCATTTCCTGGGACAGTGTGTTGGAGCTGTGCAGATGTGGTGTGCCAGGACTCCTGGCAGCAGCCTGGAACTCTTTCCCAGCCCAATCCCAGTTCCTCCTACCAAGTTTTTTACTGTAGCTGAGCTGGCTGTGTGGGCAGAGTAAAATGGGATTGAAGCACTGCCAGGTCCAGTCAATACCACCCAGCACTCAGGTTTGCACTGATGAAATCTGCAGTTTCTGAGCCTTGGCTGGTCAGATTTACAGACAGGTTACTGCTGAGGGGACAGGATGAGTCTGGGAGGAAAAGCCTCCACCTGCCTGTATCCCTTCTGCCACCACTGCCTGGCAAGCTTTTCCCTTTTCCTGGGTGCCTGTTTTTAGATAAACAGAGAAAAGAGGATGAATCCTTCTTCCCAGTTTCCAACTCTCCTCAGATGTCTCATAGAAGGACAGGACAAAGCTATTAGTAAGAAGGAGAGCATCACACTTTGATGTCCTCTCAGGCAAGAGCATGTTAAGAGCCTGTCCAGGTAGCCTGACTCCCCTGGGTCAGGATGCCCAAACCATGGCAACTCCCAAACTTTGATTTGTAGGATCCCTTTGCCAGAGCTGCCAACTGTCTTTTTGGGCTGGGGAGAAAATAGGTGAGGACAGTATTTTTTCCTTTATTTAGAGAATCATTTTATTAAGAGTATCTGCAAATAACTTCTCAAGTGGAGGCTTTGCTTGTTTCTCATTAGGCTGAAATGGTCCTCACACACATTTTGCAGCCACTCAAGACACAGAATCATAGAATGGCTTGGGTTGATCTCAAAAATCATCCAGTTCTAAGTCCTGTGCCCTGGGTAGGGACACCTCCCACTGCTCCAAGCCCCATCCAACCTGGCCTTGGAAACTTAAAGGGATCCAGGGGCAGCCACAGCTTCCCTGGGCATCCTGTGCCAGGGCCTCCCCACCCTCAGAGGGAAGAATTTATTCCTGTTCCCTAATCTAAACCCTCAGTCAGAGCAAAGAATTTTACTACAGACCAGTGCAGGTTAAGGATTGAAGTTAAATGGCACCAAAAGCAACCTGGATGTAAAAACATACAATTTTGTGATCAAAACCCAACACAAAACCACAGGCAACAGCATTGCTCAATTCTCTTGCTTTATTTGAAAGCACATTCAGATAACAAAGTGCTGAAAATAAAAACTGCCCATGATGTCATCCATCTGGTTGTGTGTTTAGGGGAATAAAAAAGGGCAGAAAAAAAGGAAAATCACTGTTGTTCCAACACAGTGACAGTAAAGTGTCCCCTGATGTTAAGTGCAGCCAGTAAGTGAGGTTCTTTACTGCTTCATAACACAGTGTTATACATTAATAACATATTAACTCAGCAACACCACTTGAGAACTCACACAGTTATTTACAGGCTCGCTCCATAAATCTTCTCTTACATTGGTGATTGCAGTTCCAGGACATTGCACTGACACACAGTGTGTTGGAAACATTGATGGACACAAACAATTGAATTTTACACAGTGAGTTACAAAATCATAGTAGTTAATGAACCCTCCCCCTGCTCTGACCTCTGAGGTTCATTAACACTTCGATCCTCCACTACACTTTGAGCTCCAATGTGCTGAAAAAATTCAGTAATAAATATTCTAGGAAGTTGTATATTAGTTTATTACAGCTTTGAATGTAGGTTACAACACCAGCATGCTATGACACACTTCAGCTGTGTAATCCAGTGGGTCATTGGCAAAGTCAAGTGCATCTTTCCAGGACTATAATGAAGCAGAGTATGAAGGAAGCTGAAATCACTCAAAGCCAAGTGCAAAGTGCCCTTCAGCCTTCCTCACCTTTGTGCCACCAGCCAAGTTAAATTTTTAATGCAGTCAGTAGTTCTCCTTAGCAAAAAGGACCATCTTAGCTCTAGGTCTAGTTGTTTCCATCAGAGTTGGAGATCCAGCTACCAGACAGTTGCCAGAACATCTGGCATTTCTTGGGCCCCATAAAACTGAAAATATATTTTCTCCTTTCATTTCTATTACAGTTTCAGAGCAGTATCCTGATTTTGGTGGAGTTGTTCCTGGTTTATCTAATCTTTAACTGAGAAAGGAGCCCACATTTTCCCCACTTTCCCTTTTCCCTATGGACCCAGACTCCTTGTTGTGAGTTTTGTTAACCAGGTGCAACTCCAAAAAGGCTGCTGTGGCTTCTGTGGTGGGAGATGAGCAAGGCAAAGGAAACACAAGATCCCTTTTTTACATTAGAAACTGGAAAGAGATGTAGACCATGGACTTCCTAGCAAGTGTGCGTGCATTTCAGCAGGAAGGAGTCTGATCCCCTAAACAGAACAGAAATCTATCTAATACATGTCTGTGACTGCTTGCTCTACAATATTAAGCACAGACCAGTATCAGTACATTAAATGTGAATATAATCCTACTACCAACAAACTGAAACAATAAATATAGCACATTTACACAAAAAATTACACCTGAAATTATTTGTTAATAAGACACACCTTCAGTAGTAGAAATATATGTCTATACAATTAACACACCTAAGCTTTGAGATAACAATCATATTGTAGTTATTTTGGGTCAGTATCAGTAAAATTTTATTGGTATCTTTGTAAATTTAACTCTAGTAGAAGTATAATTCCTAAGAATGGAAATGTAGATCACAAACCACTAATATATGTTTTTCTGAAGGTAATTTTCTCATGTAATTTCCCTGTGGTTGTTTGGTGTATTTTAATTTAATGACTCTGGGATTCCAGATTTATTACCATGTGCTCAAAACCTAAATAGCAGAGCTGAAAATATTTTACTCCAACAAATTGTCCATGGCAGTAATTACAGCACTTTATTTCAGCTTGAACTGCAAGTGTTGCAGAATGATACCTCTCTAAAAAGCTCATCTAATAACTGTGAAAGCAAAGCTACTTCTTTCATAATAAAGTTAAACTCTGCATCTGCACATGGCACTGCATTGCACCAACTTTTGTGGATTTTGAAATCACTTCATTAGAAGCTTCAGGGTGTGAAGGGTCTTCTGAAGCCAGTTCCAGTGTAAACAATCCAGCCATCTGTACAGCAAGGTCAGCACTCACTGCTTCAGCAGCACAGACAGCAAAAGTGAGCTCCTACTAGTGTTTAAATCAGGAAAATCCACAGAAATTCAGATATCAGAACTAAAAATGACTGTTCAGAAATATTGCCAACTGTTAACAAATTTTGTTAGTAGACTAAATAATCTAGTCTTGAGTATC
Source organism: Tychaedon coryphoeus (assembly GCA_013398595.1). Lineage (NCBI taxonomy): Eukaryota > Metazoa > Chordata > Aves > Passeriformes > Muscicapidae > Tychaedon > Tychaedon coryphoeus. Next base: position 231,068 of record WBND01001085.1, on the reverse strand, counting down.
TAGTTAATCATGTCTCAACTTCTCCCCTTGAGAACTCTTCCAAAGCCTGAATGTTCCTGCAGTTCAGAAAGTCCCATTCCAGCTTTTCCTGCATTAGCTTCCAGCTTTGATTTCTCATTCTACTACCTTCTACTATCTTTCTTCATTTACATTATTATTTCCTCAAAGTTATTTATAGGCTGATATAATTTTCTGTGACTTTTCTCTTTTTAGACTACTTTGCTTTACCCTGTCACGCCCTCACCTCAGTTTCTGTTGCTTATACATTATAGGTTTTTTTTCTCCTCCCTATTACACTTCCTGTAAAGCTTCCCTTAGCTTTGGGGACCAGAACTGCAGACAGGCAGGTTCTCCACCACTGATCAATCCGAGATAAAGGTTTGTAATTCAGGAATGAGGATCTTCAGGGAAACATTTTTGGTTTTGCAGACTGCCTCCATGAATGCAAAACCCTAAGATCAGATCCCTTCCTTGGCATTTCTTACAAGATTTGTGCAGAAAGAGCAAGACTTTCACACCAGCCTCTGATTTTAGGATGCTGAGCATCTGTGTAGCCCCTTTTAGAAACCAAAAAGGTCTTCCCATCCCTATTTTTGTACCTATTTTCTACACATAACCATTTCCAAAATGTTTCATATTTTCACTTACGTAAGATTATGCTTGATGCAAAGTAAACATTATTTATAATTTAAAATGTATTGTGCACCACACATGTAGTCACCATCTATACCTGAAATAGTTCTGTGCAATGGCAGATTTTGGTCAGTCCAATGTTTACTTGTTAATTCATAAATTTAGTAGCTATATCCCATAAAGATTAGGAGATTTACTCCCAAAACTCCCTTCTGGTGCTGTCTAAAAATACAGACCAGTGACCACCTGATTTGATACTGAATTTGTCTCTCAGAACATATCTCTAACAAACCAGGTGAGTTTTCTTCTCCACCCAACTGAGACACAAAACTGCAGTCAGTGACTGGAAAAGGCTCTTTATTCAAAACTAGTGAAGCATCCTGTAAGTTCAGAAGTAATGAGAGCGTGAAAATCTGTAACTACACATTGTATTTCAAAAGATTTTGCTCAGGTTTATATGTCCAAGACCCACTCCCTCAGCTGCAAAATGAAACTGGGGAAGTGAGGATCACTCCAGATCAGCCCTCACTGAGTTCACCCTGTTCCAAGTGAAGGAGAATGTGAGCAATCCTGAAAAGCAAAGCATGTAGATAAGCTAAAGGTCAGTATGGGATGCACAAGAGCTCCAGAGCATGTAAACATGGTGATGATAATGGTGGTGCTCATCAGCAGCTCCCCAGAGAATCTACTTTCAGGCTGGGGAAATTTGGTAAAATACAGATGTGGAGGGAACCAACCAAACCTTCCTGAGAGGAGGGAAGAAGAGAAATGTGTTATGGTGATCATTTGTCAAGAGCTTCTTACCAGGGCAAGGCTTATGTGGGGACATCCTGAGCTGGGAAATGTGACTAAAAAGATGCCAAAGCAGCTTTCCTGAGGGATGCAGAGTGATGTGTCTGAAATCTTCCTGGTGGGAAGGAGAGGTAGAAACACAAACATAAAATGAATAATGTATAATTACAGGGGAAATAAGTGCCTGGTCATTTAGCAGCTATTCAGGTTTATTCTCACGACCAAGAACACCCTGCACAGAGGAGGTGAGACAGGCTCCAAAAGACATTGTCAGCCAAGAGAAAAGTTCCACCAAGGAACCCAATCCACTATCATTGTGCCTGTCATTCATTAATCACACTCTCTTTGTATGAGGACACATCAATTTTCTCTTCCACTTTCAATGCCACAAAGCAAAAAATCTTCTGCTATCAGCAGTTTTGTGCTGTGGGTTATAAATATTTTTAACAAATCACTTGTTGGGTTGCATTCTTTTCATTTTTATTACAGGTCTAGAAATAAAATTTGCTACAGCTGCATTCACCTGCATGGACAAACACTCCCTACTCTCTTCCAAAATCGCACAACCATAGCTTACATTTTTAGTACTTAATTTTTTTTCAACTTCCATCATAAATTTTGTTTAAATCTCCTATTTCAAGAGTCTCTTCAGGCATTTTAAATCTTGATATTTCTTCATTATCAACAGATTTCCAAATCTGCAGAAGAATGTTTATAATCATGCACCATGCATGACTGAAAATGACAAATAAAAAATTTCCATATCCACATGCTTTGCATAATTTCACTGTCACTTCAAAATACAATGTTGCTCTCATTACTCTCTGACTCTCAATCTTGCTCTTCAGGTCAGCTCATTATCTAAGTGGAGTCTTAGCCTGTGTCAGTTATTTCCTTCAAGTTGTGGACAGTGAATTTAAACAGAATTTTGCCTCTTGGCAACTCAGTCTGAATGCACACAAAGGTTACATAATAAAAGATCCTCATTTATAGCTGTTATTTTTCATGGCACTGTTTTCATTGAAAAACATTTAGTTTAATGTTTATACATAAAAAGAAGAAATTTCTTAATATAATAAGGAAGATGAAATATTGAAAATGCAATAAAGAAATCTTCCTTCAGTCATATTCCTTACTCATTCATCACACTGAGTAGGTTTCATACTATTGGTGTTTTGACAAAGCCCAGATCACAAAATAGCATAAGTTTGAAATTTGTAAAACATTTAGAAGATTTCTAGAACAGGAAAGACTCACTGTCTTTTTACGATCTCAGACCAAGCTTGCACATCTCAGTTTTATATAATAATCAGTAATCAGCCTCAACACAGGGAGAGGAAGAAACTCTGCCCTGAGCATCAGTGGCAAAGTATTATCTTTAGAACCATCTGGCTACAACCTTCAAATCAATTCAAAGCTGACCTTGAAAATTTGAATCCATAATAAGGCCCCTCATTCCTCTGCCACTGTGATCCCAAACAGAGCAGAAATGGTGTGAGCTGCTTTATATACAGGTGAACAAAGAGAGTGCTCCAGGTCTCTTTGTCATTGAATCCAATGAGATCCATTTGCTCTTGGGTTCAGATTCTGCATTTAAATTAAGCACTGCATGCTGAAATGTGCACGCCCTGCTTGATCCAGGGGAACATCTTTCACTTGAGCACATGCTCAGCATAAACTTGTCTCTAACTCCTGCACAAGCTGGAGTCCAAAAGTTTCTTCTAGAGCAAGATACTGTTCAGTCAAGGAAAAACTGACTTTTCAGACAAGAATAGTTATGGCACTGAATAAAAAATAAATAAATTTAAATAATATTAAATGTTTATCATTTTTCTGGAAGTTCATATTTAGGGTTTACTAAACCTCTTTAGGTAGCACATGTATCAAGTATATTTGGAATCCAAAAGAATCTTATGCTATTTTAAAACATAAAATTCAGCTCTACCATGAGTGTGTATCCACTTCTGGGATGACCCAAGAGCAATTCTGAGGAAAGTACATAATTTTAACAAATAAAGAGAAAAGCGTCCCCAATTGAAATTAGAGGAAGGGTTCATGGACAAACTGTGAGTTGATCTACCCTTAAATCTGGCCAAAGTAGTGAGCAATTCCTACAATTTTACCAACAGTGCTGCTCCAGTTAATCTCATTTATAGAGCCATTGTCAATCTGATTTACATCACATCTTAGTTATGATAAATACCTGTAGATATAAACAAAAGTTTGCTTGGATGAAGAAAATAATAAAAGCTTCAGGATAATGCAGGAAAGGTTGTTAATGTCTTCATAAACAAGTCTGCAAATATTGTAAAAGATACTTTCTGCTCTGGATCAATTTGTGGGCACAATTTGCAATCATAGTCAAGGAATAAGTTTGTCTTATGCTGAAAGGTCTGTAGAAATGAAAGAACTCAACTTCTGGGGAAAAATTAACACATAACCATGTACAGGTAACATGGCAACTCTTTGTAACTCTGCAAGTTCTGTTAGTGTTTATTCAAATTTATTTTGCTAAAACATTGCAGAGGGGGAAGCAATACTTTCCCGTATCAGCTTAGGAAATTCAACAAAATTCTACTTCTGCTACGTGGTCTGACTATCATTTGATAAAATAGCAACTGCAGAATGGGAGTGCTGGGACATGCCAACAAACATCAGATTAAGCCTGTATGATATTATTGTATAAAGCAATATTAACATCACCATGGATCAGCTACAAAAGAAGTTCAGTTCAGTGTGACAGAAAATGCATGTGAAATACAAATCTGAAATAACAGTAGGATAAATTAATGTTAAACAGGAAATATTAAACAGGAAAGTCATTGAAACTCCTTCTCAAATGCTTTCTTTCCTTCAAGGACCAACTCAGGAGAAAACTTTGTTCTTTTTAACAGTCAGCATAAATCTGTGTGGGAAACTCTTTGATTTACAATTAACTTATTTTTAATAAAATCATATCCTCCTTGAAGAAATTTCATAGAAATACCAAAATCATTATTTTAAGCATTAAAAATCTGCTTTTACTGAAATGTTTGTTTACCATCTGTAGTGATGCCTCCACCTTAAGATAAATCCAAAGGAGAAAAAGGAGATAATAGGAATAATTGTCTCCTATCCAACACAACTCTGCAGGTCCTTTCAAGACACATTGTTTTCATGTTGAATGCATTAGGAACTTACAGAACTTCATTCTCTCAAATAGTTACTAATCCTCATATTTTCAGGACTTAGTGTTTAAGAATTACTCTGCAGCTGCACTTTGGAAAGACTCCTCTGTTACCAGTGCTGTGACCCTCCTCACAAACACATCAGTTTTGAATCTGGTTCCATGGTTTGGGTTGAGGAATGTTTTGCCATTTTATATCTCATTAATTGGTCTCATAAAGAATTGTGATGAGTAAAATACACAGTGAAAAATTCTGTTATCAAATCTTTCTGCTTATTGCCATCATATTTCATTGTAATTTTGGCCAGAGAATGATAAAAATGTGTGAAATATTGGTTTGCTCAGTTTGGCTTGGGCTGACTTCATTTCATTCTGCTTTTTTATTGCAAAGTTATTCATAACTCCTAAATGAATCCACAGATTGAGCAAGAGACCTTTCCCCTCTCATTCACAATTGAGTAAGGATTTGTTACTCTATGTCTTGTAAAGTCATCCTGTGTATGAATGTGGCACCTCTGACTTTGCTGTAACTAAAATAAAAATATTTCTGAATATTGAAATACTGAAGTCAAAGTGGGTTTAACTCAGCTTGTAGCCTCAGGATTCGGAGGGATGCTCACCAGGGAAATCCAGTCAGCTTATATTTCCCCACTGGGTAATTCAAAGCCCCAAGAAGTGAAGCTCCAACTCAGATTTGTCCTCTAAGGAATCCTTTCTCTCATGCTCCAGGCCTCCAGTGACTGCAGCAGGAATTTAGGGAGATTAGCTTTGGTAAACTAAAACTGGCCTTTATGAATATTTTCCTTCCCCTGGGGGAAAATATTGCCCAAACGATCATTTCTATTAGTGCTAAGAACAAAAAAGGGGCATTGTAGAGCAACTGAAGTGAAAGAAAAATTTTAATAAAAACAACTTTTCTCTATTTCTTCTTCCTCTGAATACTTAGGGTATTTGCCCAACTCTAACACGACACAATTTTGGTCAGGATGGAAAGAACTGCACATTATACATAGGAATAGGGAGTAAAATAAACCTGTCACTATGTTTGAACTCATTTACAGAAAGAGGAAGTTGAGCCAGTAGGGCTGTTTGTCAGCAGGTTCTCCTTGGCTGTAGGTGAAGTGGGCACTCATGCTTCCAGCTGGGTTTCGCTCACGGCTGTGGAGTCCCTGTGTGCAGATATTGTGTATGTCCTGTGGGGCAGAGAAGGTGCCATGGTCATTTTGCTCACACCAAGCTGGAAATCAAGTTCCTACTTCTGGGAATTCTGTGATTCTTTCAGATCATTCTGCTCACTGCACAGCTTGAGGGACTGGGTGAGACCCCCTTCAGATGTTAAACACAAATCCAGCTACAAAAATCCACTGAAGGCAACTTCTAATTTGTGTCCCATTGGACTAAAACTGCAGAAGAGATTTTGGCAAACTGTAAATTCAACCTCTCAGACATTTGCAACATATATAAACTCTGTATGTTCTGCAGATGAAATGAATCTCAGTGCATTATGGAATGATCTGCTACAAAAAACTGTGGATGCTCAAGATTGACTCACTGAGCAATGCACCAAAAATTCTGGAATTGGTAAGAGAATAATATAGATGATAAAATGGTCCGCCATGCTTCTATTGAGACACCTATGTTTTAGGCCTTTGAAGCAAATTACTGGAATCCTACTGTTTCACAGTCACTTGTGTGTGGTATGGTGTTTGTGACAGCCTACACTGTCAGATTAACATCCTTCATTATCTCATTGTTCAACCACAAAAGTAAGGTCCTTTTCTAGCATAATATAGAACTATACTTTTCCTCCAAGTGCACAGTTGTGGAATTTCAGGAATTCCACGTGTGCAGCACAAATTTTGCTTGAAGGTTGTAAATCAAAAAATTTAAAAAAAAAAAAGGTGAGTTTCTCATGAGACAATTACACTTTGATTTGTCTGGTTTGAGGTGGGTTTTCTTGGTATGAATGGTACCTGCTGGGTGTTTGATGAAATATTGCCTCTCCCTGCTGATTCAGTGGCTGAAAGGCACAGTATTAACAGGTTAATTATGGAAGGAATTAACACAATTCTCTTCCATTTGCTACACTGGCAATAGAGGTCATCAACACCTTCTGGTGGAAATTCATATGATGATATGAAAGAAAAGGATTAGGAAGACAGGATTTATCCAAAACCTGCTAAAACCAATGGGACTTTTTTTCCAAACTATATCAGTGGAGTTGCAGCTAGATCTAAAAGTAAGGACTGTCTTCTTGCTTCTCCTTATGCACCTACAGTCACTTTACAAATTCTCATGGCAAGAAAAATCCCAAATCAAAACGGCCACGGTCAAACCCAAGAAATAAGATTCAATGAGCTGTGATTCTTGCTAGATCTTAGTCTGGTACTTTTTGGAACATCATGTTCCTAAAGGTATCCTACGCCCCAAAGAAGGAATTACCTTGATTTCTTCAAAGAGCTCCTGGCCTTCAGCCCTCCTGAGCGGCAGCAGGCAAGCTTGCAGTCAATGACCTGGTAAATGATGGGGTTGTACATGGCTGCTGACTTTGCAAGCAGTGTTGGTACCACTGAGAGCTGGATGGGGACTGAATCTGGCTGTCCAAAGGCTGACCAGACCGAGACCACGGCGTAAGGGATCCAGGCAATGAGGAACCCTGCGCAGATCAACATTGCCACCTTGTGAGAGCAGAAAAGAGACAGCAGGGTTTATCCAGGGCACTCAGACACTGGCAGAGCAGCACAGAGCTAGGCAGAATGCAAGGCAATTCCAGTGAATGGAAAAGAAAAATGAGGACTTGCCTTCTCATACAAATTTACAATGTGAACAAAATCTGCCTCTTTATCTCGTTCCTGTGTTCTTTTTGCCTGACACAGAGCAGCTAATGAATCTGCTATCAGACCTTTAAAAATACAGTAAAGTCTGGCTAAATATGAGGAAAGTAAATGAGATTTCAGAAAATAATAATAGCTTGATATTGGATTCAAATTATTTAAGATGGGGATTCCTTTCAAAACACAGAGTCTTCTTTTTAGGATAATACACAGATTATAGCAGAGCTGCAAAGGTTCTTGAAAAAGGATCTTTTGAAAACTGGGAATTTAACTGAGAGTGAAAACGCTAGTAAAATGTCTAGATTTATTTATAGATTTGCACTCCATTAGTATATGTAGATACTTTGAAAGTAAATTTATGTTAAATATTTCAGTTCTGATAAATGTGTTTCTTGTAAATTAGTAAGTGACCTCCTTATAATGTGAGGAAATGTAACCATAAGAAAGTTTAGTACAGATACTAAAGAGAAACTGTTTGGGGCCAAAATCTGTGATTTGTATACTTTACCTGAACCAGCCTGTCTGCACTCGGTCACAGCCTGATACCACTTCAAATGATGCCATGCCATCATGCATCCTGAAAAACATCTGCCTTTATACTGCTGCCATTGACAGATTATTGCTGCATCCAGACTGGTAGCAGCACATGTGCACTCATTTGGAATAAGGCAATTAACAGGATCAGATTGGAAATAAAAAAAAATCTCCAGAAAGCAGAAGGGGTTTGGACATTGCATAACCTTTCCTGTAGCCTGTTCTTTTTGTTATGTGTCACTGAAGAAACAGTGCAGGTGAGCCAGGGATCTCAAACACAGCCTGTTTGTCATAAATTGTGCTGTGGATGGGTTTTAAGGGAGACTAATTTTCCATATTTATATTTACCCCAACATTATGTTCTCCACTGTAGATTCAAGACAGGAGGGAAAATTACTGGTGTTGAAACTCACATTACATTGAAGTTTTACATTATCCTTCCAATATGAAAAAGAAAAAAAAGAAAAAGAAAAAAAAAACCCTTGCATCTTCAAAAGTTTCCATTGCTTTTCAAATGAAATTTGCTGAATAACCATAAAAAAAAAAAAAGTAACAATTTGAAACATCCTTTTGAAAGGCAAGTACAGTTGTACCAGCTGTACTGTCAGCACTGGCTGTGCAGGTACATAGCTGAGATTTTCAGATGTATTTAGACATAATGTCTCATTGCTGTATGTTATATAACTCTCAGTTCAACTCAAAAATTGTAATAAAATTTGATCAGCCAAGCAAAACTTGCTGCTTGTCTCGGTCTTGGCATGGATTACAGAGGTTGGTGAATCTTTTACAGCTAAAGAATCTGATTTTGTTCAATACAAGTCTTTCATTTGAGAGATTTCCTGGCACAATAAGCAATACCAAGTATCATGGCTGTCACCACTGCCAAACAGAAAATAGACTCAATCAGAAAGCGAAAACAGGATTTTGTCTGTGATGGAAAATTAATTTTAGCATTTCAGCATTTTTATCTGCAGTTCATGTCTGAGCCTAACTGATAAATTATTTACATAAAAACAAATGCAGTGTCACAGGACCAATTTTGGTTTATATCTTCATTAACAGAGGAATGTAAACTGTCTGAAAGTTTTATTTCCCTGCTTCAATAATCTGCTCTCTATCTGCTTTCTGTTATAATTCCAATGCACATCAAAAACCCTAAATGACCCTTCCCAACTGTTTCTGAAAGCAAAGGGTGTTCTATGGTGAGGAGCAGGGCCACAGGGAGGACTTACAAGGCCACAAGGGAAAGCTGAGGCAGAGCTCAGAGTGAATCATGATCTCAGGGACCCAAGTGCCCTAATCACAGAATTATATTTCCACTCTTGTTTTTTCCCCATCCTGACAGAAACAGGGAGAAAACTACAAAAACCACCTTCAGAGCTTCATGTTATTGTCTCCAAATCTGCTTCTATGACCCAACACATCAAACTGAGGAAAACATTCCTACCTACCTTGGTCAGCTTCATTTCAAGTATGTGGCTGTTCTGAATCCTGGTATCGTAGTGAGCGACTTCTTTGGTGGATGATTTGACTTTTAAAATTATTTTGACGTAGGAAAACACAATCACTGCAGTTGGGAACAGCAGGCAGAAGAAAAGGATGCTCAGAACAAAAGCCTGTCCAGCCACTGAAGCCTGTGCCAGCCACCAGTCCAGAGTGCAGGAGGTCCCAAAGGGCTCGGGGGCGTAGCTCCCCACCCCAGCAAAAGGCACTGTAGCCCAGAATGTGGCATAGGCCCAAATTATTGCCAGGCAGATAAATGCATGGTGCCTCTTAAGCCAGGTACCTGGAAGAAAATTTAGGAGTTACCAGTCCGTGTCCAGATGTGTTTGGCACAATGGAATGTGTGGTGTCAAGTGGAATTGTTCGAGGACAGGCTGGATGAGTGTCTTGGCTTGCAAAGCAGGGTGTGACCAAAAGTTTGTATTCTACCACCATCTGTTGAAACCAAGTGAGGCAGTGATTCTTATCTCTGGAGGGGGTTATCTTCTGCTAATGGGCCATCTGTTAAAACCAGGTGGGGCAGTATTTTATCTTTTCCACAACCCAGCCTCCCTCCACGAAGATATCTCCTGTTAATGGCCATTGAGTCCCAGTGCATGATTGATAAAATTACATCATCCCATGGGAGATGCTCCACCCAGGGGGAGGAGCCAAGCATTTCCTACCTAGATAAAAACTGAGATTTGAAACACCAAGCAGCCTTTTTCCACTGGATTCCAGAGGAAAACCACAGTCTTCTACATCATCATTAGACCTTCGAAGGAAAACTGCACCTTCTCCAGGACCACTGGTTCAACTGAGCCACACCTGCCACTGCAGGAGGAGGCAGCCACCATTTAACCAGACTGCTACCAGCACCCTGTCTGA
>WBND01001085.1:191224-210488 GCA_013398595.1 Tychaedon coryphoeus | reverse complement strand
CCATCAGAGGAAAAAAAAAAAAGGTAGTTCAGGATTTTGTTTTTTATTTTCAATTAAGCTGTTTCACAACAGTTTGTAAATCAATAGTGATTGCCAAGGGGTTTCAGAGGAGCTGACAGCCAGAGGATCCCTGCTCAGTAGTTTGTCACCCTGCCCAGCTGTGCAGTGAATCAATCAAGAAGTGATGAAAAAGCTGGTGGAGGAAGTGACAAAAACAAAATAATTGGATTCTTGTAATCATGTGCGTAGTCTGGTTTTTTTCTTTTCTAGGCAGTTAGAAAATAACACATGGAAATGAATATTCAGGACAAAGGATCATGCGCTCACATAGAATTTATCTAAGTCAAGACTCGTGATTTTCTTCAAAGACAAAAAAACAATTATTTTTCTATTTCAAACTGCAATTCTTCAGCTCTACAACCAGTCTGACCCTAAAATCTCTACAGAGTTTCCTGATAAAATCCAGCCTTGTTCATTCACTGTTCAGCTTCTTCCCCTTTTTGAAAGAATTTTTGAACTCACTAGCACCTTACACAGCCCAAGTGCAAAGGGATGCATTAAAGCAGTCCTGAGTTCCCACCTGCTGCTCCCCTGTCCCTGCTCTCAGAATGTCCCCACAGGCCATCCTCAGGAGGGGCCACAACTTCTTGGAAGGGATCTGCAAAGGAGTAGGAAATGCAGTTCACGGGAAAAAATGTGACAGGTTCAGTCTGAATCACAAGTCATAATAAAAAACCACAGAATTAGAACCACAGACATAGAATTATAAAATTATTTAGGCTGGAAAAAACCTCCAAGATCATCAAGTCTAACTTTTGGCTGAACACCGCCATGCCTACCAAACAACAGCATGAACTGCCACCTCCACTCATTTTCTGAACCCTTCCAGGGCTAAAGATTTCACCATTTCCTGGGCAGCCCATTCCTGTGCTCAACTATTCTTTCAGTGAAGAATTTTTTCCCTTATCTCCTTATTCTATAGATCCAAGGAATATGCAAATACAGCATTTATATGGATACAAGAAGACCATAATTGTCTGTAATGAAAGCCACTAGTGAAGTTTGTTTAGCACACAAAGGCAAAGCAATTAACCAAGTAAAATGCAATGCAAAACACACACTTTAAAAATTAACTTAATTTAGATCTAAATGTAGGATATTATGTGCACAGATACATACAGGTACAGCAGAGCTGTGGCTTGAACTATCCTGGCCCAGGCCACTGGATACAATGAGTTCACAAGTCCCATATTTAAATGATTATGAGACCTTTTAGAATTATGATTTCAGTTGCTCATGAAAGTCTGTGCCTTTATGGTTGGCTTTTGACTTTTCACCAGAAATTTTTGATTCTTGTTCCTTGCCTTAATTTTATTATGTCTGTGTTTTTCAAGACGTTTCACACCTGATGGGGGTAATTTTTGGAACAGGATAAGTCTACACTAAATACAGTGAATATAATAAGGCAACACAGTGTATGTTGGGATGATTCATCCCTCAGACATATTTCCTGGGATTAAAGCTAAGTTTACTTAACCAAGTAAAAAAAGACCCAAAGTGGAGGTTGTTTTGTACAGTTCAGTGAAGACATCTACAGAGCAACACAAAAAAAATATATGTGTGAAAAGTGAGGATACCTACAAAATAGTGTATGAACACTAACAATAGCACTGAGATACAGCTTCACCTTCACCTCTGCTACTCTGAATTCTTTTTTCAATAAAGACATAAGCAGAAGAGAAATGAGAAATCAACAGAAACATAAATAGAAGGGAAACAATGATAAAAACTCTGGTACCTCCAGCATGGAAAAGATTACATTACTTAGATCAGTCAGAGAAAAAGCAGTAAGACAGGGTAGGAGGGGGGATGTAAAGTGGTGAATGAGAAACACAAAGGTAGGAGTGACTGACAGATCTTGATATTTTGTGAACAACTCATTGAACAAGACAATGGATCAAAACTGAAATAAATGTCAAAGAATCACTGTACATCCTGTATTCAGCCTTGTCTTCAGACATCTGACACCTTGAGCCCAGGTTTTTTTAGAACAGTTCTGTCCTCAGATCAGTTTTAGTGAGAAAATAGCTGTTGAGCTGTGAGAAACTGCATGAACTAAGATCATAAAGCATAAAGGAAATTAAAATATATAAAGAATAATGGAATGGAATGGAATGGAATGGAATGGAATGGAATGGAATGGAATGGAATGGAATAGAATAGAATAGAATAGAATAGAATAGAATAGAATAGAAAATGGAATATCCTCAGCTGAAAGGGATCCACATGGATCATCGATGTCCAGCTCCTGACCCTGCAGAGGACAATTCCAAGAATCCCACCATATGCCTGAGAGCTTTGCCCAAACACTTTTTGAGTTGTGTCAGGCTTGGTGCTCTGAGCACTGCCCTGGGGAGCTGTTCCAGTGCCCAGCCACCCTCTGGGTGAAAAACCTTTTCCAGATATCCAACCTAAACCTGCCCTGATTCAGCTTCATGCTATTCCCTTGGATGTTGAGGCAAATATAAACACAAAAAAAACATAACTCTGCCCTCCTCTATGAAGTAAATAAGGCAAATTATCAAGAGTAAAGCCAAGTTTATCCCTAGAAAAAACAGAGACCAACATTTTCCTGCTGAATGATAACTCCTTGGCATGTGAATACTTTAAAGAAAAATCAGTCCCAGTATCATGAGTGTGCACTAACCAATAGATAATTGTATTTATTCTGCTTGCAAGATCACTTTGAACCTTGTAAAGGACTCCAACACAAAAGGATGAGGAGGGTGCCAGGCAGAAAATATTGCTCAGTATGATGTGTAACAGAGAGCAGATGATGCCAGGAGCTGAGCAAGGGTCACATGAGCACATCTGAGGGTGTTCACTGCTGTGCAGGCTCGTGAGAGAGGCTGTGAAAACAGGCCATAAAACCCACATGGCATAGTGAGGGAAACCCTATTCTGCCCAGGGAAATTAAACTGCAGAGTAGCAACCTATCAGTTATTAAAGACAATGAGTATTTCTTCACTTTTTGCTGGAACATCTACTGCTAGTCACTTTTGACTACCTGCAGCATTATCTGTTGACATTTACCATATTTCTAACACATTATCTCTCCTCTCTCCTAGATTTTTCTTTCTAGTATGAAAAAATGTGTAAATTACACAACCAATGAACAGCAGTTTCTGCCTCCTTTCTGAGAGCTGCAAGGATGCAGCAGCATAGTCATATTTCAAAGACCAATTATGAAATCATTACCAATTATTGTCAAATAAAATCCAGCTATGATGTCAGCTTCTCTAGAGAGCTTTGATGCAAAGGGGTCTTCCTTTTGGAAATAGTGTGGGATGTATTCTTCCTGGGAAGAATTGTTGTGATCTGATGCCATCCCACTCATGTCCAGTTAAGTGCCTGAAAAACAAAAGAACAGAGTTTGCAATGGATCACACCTGCTGTTAGAAAATGTGAAGATATTTTTGTTCATACACAGGATCCATCTTCCCATCTTCCATTCTGCCCTGACACTTCCCGGGGCATTTCAGGATACCATTCAAACTCACATAAAGCACCATGCCATGATTTAGCTCATCACTTATTTTATCCAAGAACATCTTGATTCACATGGGAGCACAATAGGAAAAAGGCATCAAGCTGTTGGAGAGTGTCCAGAGGAGGCCAGGGGATGGTGAAGGGTCTGGGGGGGAAGGCTTTGAGGAGCAGCTGAGGTGATGTGGTCTGTTCAGCCTGGAGGAAACTGAGGGGAGACCTCACTGGGCTCTTCAACATCCTCATGAGGGGAAGAGGAGGGGCAGGGGCTGATCTGCTCTTTCCCATGACCAGTGACAGGACTGGAGGAGAGCTGGAGCTGGGTCTGTGCTACTTGTCCTTGTCTATTCACATGGCTCTCACAATGCCAAGAAACTGGGAATAATCTGCAAGACAGTCCCAGCAATTTCTTTGTATCCTGAGGGGCACTATGTCTGCAGATAGCAGCTGTGCAAATTTTACATATAAATGAAAAATTACATCCATAAATTCTCCTTTGAGTTCCTTAGGTGTTGTGTTCCAATGCAAATAACTCCTCATGGCCACAGTTACAAACAGCAATTGGCCACTGGAATTGTGAGGCAGCAGGAGGATTAAATACTAGAGTCAACTAGGAAGGCTTGTTGAGATTTCTTTTCATTTTCTTTTGTGTGGAAATGGGTTATTGAGCTCAAACATGCTAGTATAAATAAAGGGAAATCTGGTAGGGGAAAATGGGAATCTGACAAACACTCACAAAATCATGCCTCCAGGACAACTGAAGAAGTAAAGTGAGAACTCCTGCACAAGACAAAAACATTTCTGCCATGTTTGAAACCGCACAGCCAGGAGCTATGCAGGGCACTCAGACACCCCAGATCCTCCTGCTGGTGCTTGCTGGGGCAGGAATGGCACTCAGGAACTTAGCACTTGGCTCAGGCCTTCCATAACTTTTGCTGTGGGACCTGGGACAAGCTGTGAGGCTCTAAATTTTCCCCTCAAAATTCCAGCTTGGAGGGAAACTAAATGAGAAACAAAAATTATTTCTTTATTTTACTCATTTGCTCTCTCTTCTGCATCTTGAAGACTTGTCAATGACAGACCTGTGTGGCCAGGTACACCCATGTACACCTGAAGCACTCACAACCCTCTCACCACTGTCCTTCTAGCTTTGGAAAAAGAAAGATTTTAATGAAGGGGATTGAACCATGAAGGCACACTGGTACTCTAAACATGAGAGAGAACAAAAAAATCATCCAGGCATAGAGCTCCAAGCAGCATTAACTATTTAAAGTTCAGCAGCCTCATTGTCTTTCTTTTTTTCCTCTTCTTTTCTTTTTTAATTAAAAAAGGCTAATTAATTAATTTTTTTCTTTAAAAATCTGTCTGTTCCAGGCAGCAGAGCAACCATTTAGGTTTAGATCAGGTACTCTGGTACAACAGACAGCCTGGACAGTCTGAGAAGACCATCTTGTACAAAAGGATGGACTAAAGCATGAATCTGAGAAATATTCAGGATCATCCTGTCCATCCTATCACAGCCACAGTCTTGATCCAGGTTCCACTCAGCCTCTAAAAGGATCCTGAAGCTTTTCTGTCCCCCAGCTTGCACAGTCTCACAGCTCCTCTGTGGCTGCAGCACTTGAACCTTGTGGGTGGCTGAAGTGATGCAAATGGAAAAGCACATCTGGCACCTGTCAGCACAATTTGGGCTTGATACCAAAATCAGAGTGTTTAAGGGCAAGTTCCTCTTTTGAGCCACAGCAGAATCTCCCACCAAGCCACTATCAGGTGGCTCACAAGGACAGGATTTTTGTATGCCCAAGCATACAAAGTAGCTTTAAATAGGAAATTTCAACTTCTGTGTGTGCTAAACCCAGCCAGAAGTGCAGACACCGGGTTTTTAATCTGCCTTAAAGCAAAGGTGCAGGTTTACCAGACAAATCACAGCCTTGGGACAAGAAGAGAGCCCTCTCTGGTCCACCTAGACATGGAAAATTTTCCTGCTCCATTTGATATAAGTTGTTTACCTGCTAGCAAATGTTAATGTTGTGGCAGACTATCCTCTCTGGTTGCTGAAAAACAAACACTTTATCTCAGCTTTAAGCAAAGAGAGCACATTATTTCTTGAAAATTTTCAACAAAAAGAAAAGGAAATTAATGTCTAACTTCCAAACTTTCCTTATTATTTTAAATCATGTCTGCTGAATTAAGAATAAGTTACCAATATAAGAAGATTAGAAAACCAATTCTACTTGATTTACACAAAAATTATTAGTTACATATAATGCAGGGGTCTAATACTCGATTATGGCTTTAAAAGATGCTCATCATCCTGATTACACAGGAATTAACTGTGCCCCCCAAAATGAAACTTTTTTCCAGAATCAATCTGGCATTTAGAGTGCATAAGACAGAAAAGTGTGTAATTAAGAGAGCAGAATAATTAGTCCTCTCAAAATTCCAAGTCAAGAAAAGCCATAATCATAATCAGAATCTAGTGCCTAAATATTGGGTAAAAAAATGTGGAGAGGGATAACTTTCATAGTAATAGGCAAAGCCTAGCAAATGTAGGGGATGGGCATTTTCACAAATGCATTGCTTCAGGAACCAAGATTTGAACTGCCAGCTCTGCTAGTTTTATTTATACATGTGTTTTATAAGGTATCACAGTATTAAAAGCCTGATAAAGGTCATAAATCTTCTGATAAACAGCTCCTAAAAGTTAATGAGTCAGCAACAGGGACTACAAAATATTATTTTAATAGAAACACAAGTGATTCATGCTTGTACCAATCCTCACTGCTTCCAAGTTCCTGGGAACTCCTAAAACATTTTGGGAAGCCAAAAATGGGAGGTGTGACAACCCAGGTTCAAATTATTGTGTCCTCTTACATGGGGCTTAGACAAATATGGGTGCACAGTGGCAAAATCTAAAGTCCTTAATCTAAGTTAGTAAGAATCTAAATTAGTAAGAAATCTTAATTACTAATTAATCTAAATTAGTAAAAAAACAATCACTGTGCTAATGTTAACCAGCCAAAAGTGGATGTACCCAATTTATGTACAACAGTCAAACTGGTATGAAGTGAGGAATGCATTTTTGTAAATTTGCAGGCAAATGAAGGAAATCTTAATGCCAACCATTTAAGAAAATCTGAAAAAACTAAAAGCATGTTGTAGATCAATGACAAAAGTTATTTAACAGCAGTGAGTGCCATAGGAATCCCAGAAACTGAACTATTCTCAGATGTTGTCAGAAATCCTCTATGGAAGTTACTGTGGCAGAAATGCTTTAATGTATTTGACAAGAGAGCACAAGAAGTCAAACATTATTTCCAAAATCATGGTCACAGACAAGTGTTGCCATTATTTGTAAAAGCGGATAAATGGCAGGGATGAATGGCAAAGTGAAACAAAAGATGTCCATGGACCCACAGCCACCTCACAGTAAAGAGTCAGTAGAGCTCATTTGAAAGATTAATACAACTAAAGTGATAACACTCTCAATTTTGTTAATCAGGAAAATAATTTTCTGATCTCTCATGATATGTTAAAAACAATAAAACTAAGAATAATTTTATCTGAGTCAGTAAAAGACAAAAGCTAGAAGGATAAATTAGTGCCAGCAAATATCTTTTTAAGAGGAAAAAAAGGTAATTATCTCCTAATCTGTCTAATGACATCCGTCTCCCTATCTCCCCAGCAAAGTCAGTCTGCTCTCAGTGTCTGCTGGATCCCAACTCACACTGTCAAGTGTCATGTTCATCCTAAACTTCCCCAGGGTATTTTGAGGAGCTCCTTCCCTAGACTGAAACTGTGGAGGCACAGCCAAAGGTCCCAGTGGTCATTGCCTGGTCCTGTCCCACCATCCTGGCTGCTGCACTGCATGCACTGAGCCTGCAGACTCAAAACTCAAGACACATCCTTAGCCAAGCACCTCCCAACCTGCCACTCTGCCTAGGAACATAAATAACAAGGATCAGAAACATCTCGAAACACCTACAGAGCACCATCCTTTTTCTTTTCTTCTAATCTTCTAGGGTAGTAAAAGAGATTCTTTTAATAAAAACGGGCTTTGTTTCATCTCACTTTAGGACTAAATCCTGAAGATTCAAGCTATGGGCTGGAAATCTGTCTTTTGTCCTCAGCAGGCTTGTTCAACCACCAGGCTGCTGGTTATTTTATAGTGGATTCACTCCCACTTGTTGAAGAGGAATCATCACTGTGAATGCACTAAATTAAAACATTTTGTACATTTCAGGTACACACTACGCTCTATCACATCACACCCCACTGCTGCATTTGTGTTAATAATTACATAAAACAGTAAATTTGGTGTGTCTCATGCTTCTCACACAAGAGAGATGGAGAGAGCTCTTGAAACAACTTTTGGTCTGTTGATACCAGGAAAACACTTCATGCATATGTGTCACAGAAGATCTGCCCAAACAGCCTAATGAAACATCACACAGGAGCACTGGAAGGGCAGGGTGAGAGAAAAGTTACACTCAGATCACAGAATGGTTTGAGTTGGAAGGGACCTTCACAGACTATTCCATTCCAACCCCCTGTCATGGGCAGGGACAGCTTCCACTATCCCAGGGTACTCCAAGCCTCATCCCACCTGGCCTTGGACACTTCCAGGATGGGGCAGCCACAGCTGCTCTGGCAACCAGCTCCTCTCTGTGTCTTGGCCTGCAATACAGGATGTGGCCAGAAATGTGTATTCTATCCCCATCTGTTGTGGAGCAGTGACCCTTATCCCTGTGGCACATATTATCTGCTAATGGGCCATCTTTAAACCAGCTGGGGCAATCATCTTTATCTTCTCCACAACTTATCCTCCCTCCAGGAAGATATAATTGAGTCCCAGTGCATGACTGATAAAATTCCATCATCCCACTGGGAGATGCTGGGGGAGGAGCCAAGCCTTTCCTACACAGATAAAAACTGAGATTTTGAACACAAAAGCAGCCTTCTTTCCACTGCATTCCAGAGGAAAACTGGACCTTTCCACATCATCCCTGGACCTTCAGAGGAAAACTGCACCTTCTCCAGGAGCACTGCTCCAGCTGAACCACATCTGCCACTGCAGGAGGATGCAGCCACCATTTAATGGCACTGCTACCAACACCCTGACTGACTGACAGGGTGTCAGCTTGGATTCTGACTCTGGCAGGGTTTTGGGATTGTTCTTTGTAATACTGTATTTCTATTTTAATTTTCCTAGTAGAGAATTGTTTTTCCTAATTCCCATATCTTTACCTGAGAGCCCCTTAATTTCAAAATTATAATAATTTGGAGGAAGGAGGTTTACATTCTCCATTTCAAAGAGAAGCTTCTGCCTTTATTGGCAGACACCTGTCCTTCAAACCAGGACAGACTGCCTTCTGTGTATGTGGTCCCCATTTCAGGCTAAACACCACTCAGGTATTTTAAATAAAGCCCTGGTTAGGTACTACGATTTCCTTTCAGTTTCAAGACCATGCAGTAAGACTTGTTACCAGGCTTTGAAAAATGTGCAATGATTTTTAAAAATAATAATTTAGTGTCTGCAGCAACTTTCACTTTCCCAGGCAGTACTGCCCCACAGCAGTGAATCTGCAGAGCAAAACTGTTGAGGACCTTCATTTTACCAAGGCTGTATACTTTTCAAGCACTAAAAATAAAATTAAACAAAACAAAACAAAACAAAACAAAAAGAAAAAGTAAATTATAACCCTTTTTATAATTGATTCCTTGATTTTGGTTAATAACCATAGATTAGAACCCAGGCTCCCAAAAGTTATTTTGTGACATAAGTGCCTCGTGCAGTGTGGTAGGCACACTGGGGAAAACACTGGGAAATAATCCAGTTATCAAGGACTGGTTTGCTTTTGGTGTTGCTGCCCCAGAAGGCCAAAGGATTCCACAGTGGTCTGTCTCTGACATCCAAAGCTGGGGGCAGAGAGCACTGCACCTCAGGCTGACATCCAGCCCAGCTACATTCTGTGATGGAAGGCTCCCAGTGCCTATGAGAACAGATTTAAAATCACAACAAAATAATCCAACTTGTTCTGATTATTAGAAATGGGTTTGTGCTTATATCAGTGCTGCAGACACTCATCTTTAATTAATACACAAGCAATTCCACTTCTAAATAATATATTCTTTAAAATGGAACTGTTCCACTACAGCCAACCTCAAGAGATACAAACTCCTGACTCAGACACTATAAAATTTCAATATCAAGCCTCAAAACTTCTGAGATTAAAGAAAAAAAAAGTGATTTGAGGTTTCTTGTTTGGCCTAATCAATGCAGCTTTTCCAGCCCCATATCAGTTTTGTTCCCTTCTCCCTCCTCATCTCTGACTGGGGGTGTTTCAGCATGTCCTTCATGGCTTGGCCAGGCTGTTCTTAGCCTGACAAAGGCCAGGACACACCATCCCCACCTCTTTCAGGATAGCAGTCAACCACACAGTAATGGTTACCTTCCTGACCTCTTCCTCCTGTAGGGAAGGCACAGAAGGAAGGGGAAGGAAATCTTGGTTGTCGCTACAAAGCACGTGATGGTTTCACTAAGGTTTAGGCAAATCCAGGGAATTTTCACACAGAGTTGCCAAAATCATGATGTTTTGCAGGACATGAGTGATTCAGCAACCAAAAGGACCTGACTGTTACCTGTCATTTATCACAGACTCACAGAACAGAGTGGTTTGGGTCAGAAGGAACCTTAGAGACCATATCATTCCAATCCCTGTCATGGGTCAGGGACACCTTCCACTAGCCCAGGTTGCTTCAGAGATCCATCCAACCTGGACTGGAACACTTCCAGGGATGGGGCATGCACAGCTCCTCTGAGCAGCCTGTGCCTGGGTCTCAGCACCATCACAGTAAAAAATTCCTGATATCCAATCTAACCCTGCCTCAATTGGTTTATTTCCATTATTTATCTGGCACTGGCATTTGGTTTCAGGATTTTGCAGACCCCTCAGTGGCTGGACCACAGCAGGCACAGCATGCAATTTTCCCTGCCCCAAACAAACTCCAGCCTGAAGCCTTCTGGTCCCATATCCCTCTACAGCATCACCTGGAGAAGGTGGGAACTTCAAGGAAACTGCTCCCTCAGCAGCTCTAAACCCCTGACACAACCTGTCCTGGATGGGGTTTTGTCCATTTCTATTTCATCAGGCACCGAGACTTTGCCACTGCCCATATTCCCATCCCAGTGTCCATCCTGTTTTCCCATCCAGAACATTCATTTCCCATCCTGTTTTCCCACCTTCTGAAGGAAATTCTCACAGTCCCCTAACCTTCTGAGGGAGCAGAAAGGTCTGGAGGACCAAGCACAGAGCAACTCTCTGGGTCCTGCCAAGTCCCATCCCTTCTTCTACCTGACATGGAATTTGCAGCAAATTGCTAAACCTCTTCTTCTCCAAAGAACAGAGGGAATTTGCATCTCCAGGGGAAAATGGACCAATGGACTGGAGCAATGGCTCCCAAGTCAGTGATCCAAGCAGGAATAATGTGTTCTGCTGGGCTGGAAAATTATTATAAACCACAAGGTCTCCTAAGGGATGGGGAGGTACAGTGAAATACTCTGAGATCTGAAGTTGTGGGTGTTTTTTTTCCCCAGGACAGCATCTTCAGAAGAAAAGGAATTTATTTACAATAAAGAGTTCAAAACTGAAATTTCAGATTAGTCTCAGCAGCCTGGTATGTTTTCAATGTTTGATGTGAAAAACCAAAAGCATTACTGTTTTCAAAATTTATACAGTTAGTTCTCAATATCCAGAGGACACCTTGCACCATCCACAAGCCTGAAGTCATCCAAATTATTCAATTTATTTGTGGGTTTGTTTTCCCATATACCAATAAAACAACAAATAATGCTCTCTGGCCTGCTAGTATCCCTGAAAATATATTTTTTTTCCAGGAACAGAATCTGAAAGTGCTGGTGCATGCAAATCATGGAATATTTCCTTCAGCCCTTATCTGATTTCACAGCAGGTTAAATCCTGGTTTTGTTGCTACAGATGAGTGTCCAGGCTGTTCCTAATAATGGAAATTTCACAGCCTCCAGAGATAAACTTTTTCCTGAGTTTAATCAAAATTTTCAAAGAAAGAAACTTGAGATCACACTTCTTAAACATCTTACATCATTAGGTCAGAGAGACTCATTTTCCTCCCAAATCCTTTATATCTGATATAGGTAGATCTTCTTGGGAAATAATAATATTTGGGATTCATTTCAGTATTTTAGGGATATAATTAGTCCAGATCCAAAAATCTGCTGAGTTCAGCCTTGATAAAAGCCCTGTTAATGCAAAATGGATTAGGAACAGGGCTGTGTGCAATAAAGAGAAATTCAAGAGCCTTGAACAAGTAACACACATGGAGAGGGGGAGGCAAATATTGACTTGGCAAAGTTGGGGCTTCAAAAGTGCTTTTAAAGGCTCAAAAAAAAATTTCAATTCACCGTGATAATATACCACAAAATATGTATCAATTGCAAGAGGTCCTAAGTACAGGAAGGTGAGAGGAAAGTAATAAGATAAATTCACAGGAACCTGAATGCAAAATCAAATATCATTTTTTTCTGGTGAATAGAAGGCATTTAAGAAGCACAGAAAACAACTCACTTTGGGATATTAAAATTAAGAACCATGTAAAGGTAAATGTTTGATAAACAACACTAGATATTTCCTGTTGTTTGGGCTTCAGGCCATAAAAAGACCTAAAGGTTGGCATTTAAACCAACCTTACTGCAAAGCATCATAGACAAAAACCCTGCAACAAGTTCTGATCACTCTTTGCAAATTCCTCAGTGATGCTAGCCAGCCTGTTAGGGGGAAAAGGTCTGTGCTCCTGCTATGTTCCCAGGGATCCCTCTGACACATCAGAGTTTCCTTACATCTATGTTTGAGCTCATCTTGATAATGAATTTCATAGCACCCACTTCTGCTCTTGTCTGGGGCAGAAAGGGCCACGTTTTCTTGCAGTATTTTTCCTGGGAGTCCTGGCAGTGACCAGCTCAACGCTGTGAATCTGCTACAGCCAAGCACAGTGACAAATGCCTGGCTCTACCCCTCTCCTGATCCTGCAGGAGGAATCTGGCTGTCTCTGTAGACCTGAGCCAAAAGAAAACTTAAGAAAACAGAGGCAGACATTTCACAGGATCTGGAGAGGCTGTAAAGGTTTTATTGAATCTTTCTGTGGTAGTGACAGGGCAGCATTTCACACTCCTGCTTCCCTGAGGCTGACTTGTGAAAAAAGCATGTGCCACTCAAATGTGGGAGCTACAAAATCAGCAGAGGCTGTCTAGAAGAAAATAGAAAGTACTCACAGCCAAGCATCATCTAGAGAGGAACAAAAAATGGTCTCAGTAACCCAGCAAGTGCTGTTTTAACCAAGAAATTGTAGCACCACTGAAGAACAAGCAACAGGGGAAAGCCATGAAAAGAAAACCAGATGAAGAACAGAAAGGCAGTGCCAGATCACAAGATACAGTTCCTGAAATTTTGGTTTAGACTCCTGGAGCACTTTTCCATAGAATTTTCCTACTGCAGAGGAAATCCTGTTCTCTGCTTTGACATCCCTGCCCATTTGTCCAGTAAACCAAAGTCCTGCAGGCACACAAACACCTGACTCTGTCCCAGGAACAAACAAGTGGTTTCCTGGTGGATCAGAGCATGAAATCTCATCTGATCCTTTCTCATGTAAAACATCAGGCTTGGAGTAACTAAATGCACAACTATTTTCCAGCTCATAAACTTAATTAGAGCAGCTCAGTCATCTAGGTGCAGCCATGCAATGAGTCAGGGGCTGGGAATGCAACTTTCTCTGCTGGATCTCTGTCCTCTTGTCACAGGCTGACCCTGATATGAAAACTGTCCTTTTGCTGCCTGTTCATTACTGAGGAAGTTCACAGTGCAAACTGGGGTGCAGGCAGGCACACAGAGCAGGTGTCTGCCTCCAGCTCAGCAAAGAAACATCCTCCAAAGGATGCAAATACAAGGATTTGCTCATGCTTGATTCTCAGGTGAGTACTTCAATGCTATTTTATTACTAAATGAAGCTTAGGGTTTTGCTAAATACAAAGAACTGCATTTTCTTTGGTGCAAAGTGCCATCACAACCCTGTGCTGACCTACAGTTGTACAACTTGGGGCAGTTCCCTTCTGTCTGTGAGCAAAGTTTCTGCAAATACTTCCTCTCTTGTTGTAAGGGAATACTTTGGGATACTAATTTTAATTTCTTACTTTGAAATTAACCAATGATCAGCATAAAATCAATACAAATCATATAATCAGTATCAAATTAATCCATGTTTTAGGCTCCTGCTATTGCCCAAAGACACAAATTATCAGTTCTCTTCCAAATTCATTCTGTGATAAAGATAATGCCAGATTTGGGCAGAATTTCAGAAAGACTAATGGAAACACCAGTCCAAAAAGGACAATATTTATTAGAATGGCATTAGACTGGCCAGTCCTGTTACACCATGAAATCATCCCTGGTTATATCACACATGCCTGGAGACTCCAATGCCCTCAGAAGGAGTGGAGGAGAGAAAAGAACAAATGACACTATGCAATATCAAAACTTTCCGGAATTTTTTCTGTATTTCTTAGGTTTATTTCAGAAGGCTACACCCTGACATTTTCATTCCTATGATGAAACATTTTATTTCAGGAAGGAGAAGAAAAATAGAATAGCAATCAAAAGGATTCTCTGAGAAACTAAGTATGAGCAAAGATAATATGAAAATGGACCTAAATCAAGAATACAGTGAAAATAAGTAAGGTAAGGTAAGCACCCTGGTGTTTATCTGTGTTTGCCATTTTGCACCTGCATATTCTCCTGCATGTAAATATCCACACTTTCAGCATCTTAGCAGAACAGGAGGAGAAAAAGGACTTACCTTATTTATTAACTCTGTACAGAGCATCCCCCCTAGAGCTCCACAGCTGCTTTTATTTCAAAGCCTGGACCACAGCAATCTGTAAAAGCATAAATCCACAGGGCTCTTGGTGTTTCAAGTTTTACAGTTCAGAAGGAGAGGGGGAAATCATTCTATTCCTCAGCACAGCCAATCTCCCTCTGCTCCCAGTTCCCATCTCGGACTCCAGGCTCTGGATTCTGCGCTGTTCCTCCCCTCTCCCTCTCCCGGTGCTGCTGCTGCCCATCACCATCTCACCCCACGAAATTCCCTCTCTGGAGCATCCTGCCCCTCAGGCAGCTTCCCAAAGTGCAGGGGCTCCTCAGAGGGACCCGGGAGTGCCCCAGGCAGAGAAGGGGCTCGGCCAGAGCCGGGCAAACGTGTCATTTGTCACAGCAAATGTCACACACTGCTGGCTCCCTCCTGCCAGCACAGCTGGGATCCTGGGCAGCCCCACCACAGAACAGAGGATGCTTTTAAACTTGAAGGTGCTTTTTCTCATCAAGTTATTCTTACTTTTCTAGTAAGAGAGGAAAAAGATCTGCAGTGCTAAAAGTTGCTTTCACAGAGGTAATAAAAGCTTCTTTCAGTATTGCATTTCACTTTTCTTCACCAGCAGCATCAGGCACTTATAAGACTGGGCTGGATAGTAAAAAGATGTGTGTGTAAATCATCATCACCACCCTGAACTCAGAAAATTTTCACATAAACTGGAGCCCTTTAAATCCCCACTGTAGCAAAATAAAATCTGAAGCCTGCAAAAGAAATTTGCAAAGAAGAAATACAGAGACTGATCCTCGATTTTCTCCACTGAGGCAGATTTCTGATTCTGCACAGTTATCTTTCATCAGCTCTGGTTAACAATCACTTTCCTAGGTAACACAGTAAACTGATCCAGTCCTGGATACAGAAAGAATATTGCAGCAAACATTTTTAATGCTTTGTAACTGGACACTTACCCTATCACCTTTCTGACAGGGCTAGGAATTAAGAGGCTGCAGAAGTCACTGAAAGATTTTAATAAATTACTTCACTTGACATTTTGGTATTAGAGATAGATAGAGATGATTACATTCTTTTGGTTTTATTTTAAAAATATTGTCATGATTTCATGGGTGTCTTTCTATGCTTGCCAAAGGTGGAAGGGTTGTGTTTTAGCAGTAAAAGAGAAAAAAAAAATTATTCTGTCCTAAAATGGTACAAGAAGATAAGAAGCAGCAAATGATTTCCAGAAATATTGAGATTTCTCTGAGCCAGGGAACAGTCTCACAGTAAGGCTGGATACCACTCTCTGATGGTTACAGAAAAAAAAAAAAAGCAACTTGTTTTTCCATTTCCTTATGAAAGAGGTGGGAGTAGCCCAGTTTTGGGTACAGACTGGTTCCAGTCAGTTCACCCTTCCTCAGCACACTCAGGTCCTTCAGCCTAAAAGCACTGCATGGAAAGGGAGGAATCATGAAACTCCAGGAAGGGATTTTCAAATTGACCCAAAATCCAGGCTGCACCATCCAAGACCTTGTGTGCCAAGTGACTTGGGGCCAGTTCACTGCAGGATTGACAGGAGCCCAGAGCTTTATGCTCAGCTGGTTTGAGGCTGCTCTGCAGAGCACACTCATCCTTAATGCCATGTTTTATTCAAGGGGTGAAGAACCCCAGCAGGGAAAGGTGAAAAGTACAGGATTTTCCAAAGAGGAAATTCACTCTAGGTAAGAACTTCAATCTTCCAAATTGTCAGTGTATGCAAAACAGCTGCAGACACCAGGAAAGCTCTTGGGATGTGGAGCTCTGAGCCCTCCAGATGTGGGAGCCCAGGTGTTCCCCTGACTTCCCTGGATGCCTCGAGACCCCCCTGGCAAAGGTCTCAGAGGCCCAGGCATGGTGCCCAGAACTCTTGGGGACTGGACTTAAGCCCCTGGAGAAATTTGCCAACATTGCAGGAAGAATTACAAGTCGCAAAAATAAATAGAGTGTAAATTAGATTGTTAGAAGGGAGAAAAGTGAATTCTTAGAAATGTTTATATTAAGGGGTTTGTAGCTAATATGGAAGATTTGGGGCATGGTATGTCTTTTCTTTCTTCTTCTTCATGCCATCCTTGTTAAATGCCAGGCTGGCATCCTTGGATTGGTCTGAGACAGAGTTGGACAGTGTAATAAAATTGTCATGTATTGGAAAGCAATTGTAAATATTAAATATGTAATCTATAGTATAAGAGATAAGTCCTGCCCCAAGGGCAGGACAGTCTGCCTTGCATCTCATGCTGAACAGACCTCTGCTAGCTAGAGAAAGAATTTCTTAGACAAGAAACAATAAACAACCTTGAAAACCTCAGAAAACAGCCTCCTGAATCTTCTTCGGCCACCAGCTGAGAAAACCTGAACTTTAAACCACCTGCATGTCCTTCTGTGGGGACCTCAGGCTCAGGATTCCCCACAGACAGAACATCCAGAACACCCCTGTGCTGCTGCCCCAGCAGCCTTGGGAGGGGACCAAGGTCACTGCTGGTTTGTGGTGTAAGTCCTGAGGTGACACCTGGGGCCCTTTTCACCTCCAGCTCCTCACATCAACGTGGAGCAGAGCAATAAACAGCAGCATTTAGGGAGGGTTAAAGAGACCAGCATAACTCAGCATGGCCAGGACTTGGGAAGGGCAAAGAAAGGTGGAAAAGAAGGAAAAGATGGGTGTAATTTAGAGCATCATCCTTGGCACTAGGAGATAGCAGGAACATAGTTCTCCAACAGAAATTTCTTTAAAGAGGACTTTGATAGTTGCTACAGACTCAAATACCAGTAGATGTGAAATATAAATCAAAGTCCTTCTGGAGCATGTCCCTTATCTCTAGGAAAGAGTTTGCAGAAACCATGGCTAACAACTACTGAAAGCTGGCAATGGGAGGAAATTGAGTTTATTCCCCAGTTTATTTCAGGTGGTGACGTTGTCATTGCTAGTAACAGATCACTGATGATGTCCTCATCTTAGCTCCCATTTGAACTGATCTTCCTAACTAGTCTTGACTTGCTTTCCTTACTCAAGCAGCAAAGTAGTCAGGACACTAAAATTTTAATAGCAAAATAAGGAAAGTGATGAAAGGGTTATTTTTTCAATCACAACCCTTGTCCAGTAGCTTTAAATCTTGGACTTGCTCATATTTGGTAAGATTCAGTCTTACTACGTATGGCAAAATCCCAGCAAAAAAACACATGTGAGTGAAAATCCTGGCACAGTAAAGGTTCATAGATGGCTGGGAAAGAAACTCACTAACAAAAATAGTTTAAAAATAGCCCCAGGCAAACCGCAAAACTGAGGAATTTTAGAAGATTTTGATGTGCCAGGCAAGGCAGAGGGTGTAGCTGAATGTTGTGAAAAGTCTCATGAACTAGTTCAGGCTTAGTGAAGAGGTGAGACTCAAGGATTCAAGTTGTTGAACAATTTCTTCAGAAATCTCAGAGGAAAAATCCCCACAGTTTGGAAAATGTTCCACTGACTGAAGAAAACTAAGAAACTGCTGGTCTCTCCAAGCTTGAATGAACATAAGTGGCATGTACCATGAGAAACAGAGAAATAAAAACCAATACTGAACATGCTTGCAAGGACGGTAAACTGAATATTGATTTCTTTAGGAAAAAAAATGTACAGGAAAAAAGAAAGGTACAGGGGAAAATATCCTTCAGCCTAGCAGTTCATTCATCCAATTTTTCTTTCTATTTTTAACACAGCTTTTTAAAAAAATATTGATTTAATGCAACAGCAAATAAAGAATAAATCAGAATGGCAGCACTTCCATTACTGATACACCACAGCACTGCAAAGTGTCTTTTCAACACTCACCATGAAGCACAGTGAGGCTCCTTGCTCACTGCACAGCACTGTGGGGAAATCCTGGTGCAGCACAAAGAACACCAAACAATCCTGCTGCAGCACAAAGAACCAGTGCAGTGCAAATGTGGCCATGTGCCAAGGGCAGGGTGTCTGAAATGTTCAGTGCACTTACTCACATGGTTATTAAAAAAATAACAACTGTGGCTTGATGCTTAATGTCACACTGATCAGCTGAGATGAAAATTAACTCCCTGCTCTGCTTACACAATTTCATCCTTGACAACAAGAAATGGAAGAAGGGGATTTGAGTGCAAGGGCTTCATCCATCTGGATGTGTCCAGTGAAACTGTCCCTGCTCCTATTCTTGTCTCACTGAGAAATAGATGCCAGGAGTCATTAGAGGGCCAGGCTGTGCACAGCTCCCAGTCACACACTGCAGCAGGTGACACAGTCAATTAACACAATGCCAGTGCAAAGCTTGAGGCACTGAGGATCTGGGTGAGCTGGGTGCCATCCTCTCCTGGGGGCTCCTCTTCTGTCTGCCAGAACATGTCAACTGAGCCATGGACTGTGCCAGAACATGTTAACTGAGCCATGGACTCTGCTGGATTGACTCACACCATTTTGAATGGTATTTCAAGTATCCCTGCTGTGACAGGATTTGCCAAGTGGAGCAATTGTGCTCATGCTCAGGTCTTCCCTGTTGGCATGACCCTGGAGGGGCTCCACTGCCCTCACCCTTGAGACCTTCTCCACAGTGCCCCACCCGCTGGAAGGGAGATACCTTGCTCAGAAAAAACAAAAACAAAACAAATAAACTAACTAACTAACTAACTAACTAAACAAACTACCAAACTTGGTACTAAGAAACAAAATAAAATGTCAAACACTTTCCCCCCACCCTTCCTTTTTTCCAGGGCTCAGCTTCACCCTGGATTTTCTGGCTCTCCTTCCTTCAGCAGGGGGACAGGGAGGGGGCTGTGGGCAGTTCATCACATG
>WBND01001085.1:146742-186411 GCA_013398595.1 Tychaedon coryphoeus | reverse complement strand
ACCTTTTTTCTGCAAAATAGTACAAAGGAAATGTTCCTATTTCTCCACTTGAATATGTTTGTAATAGGTGTGAGACACTACACCCAGAGTGAGGGTTGATATTTTATATATTTGTGTATATATCCCATACCTGAGGGATTCATTTTCTCTGTGTTTTTGAAAGATTTCTGTGATAAAACTCAGGAGACCATCCAGATTTTTGGCATCAGTGGAACGAGGGTTGTGTTGTGACCATGATGAGAGGAGTCTTTCATGTCAAGATAAGCTGAGCCCAGGAAAAAACATAAGAGCAGCTCCTCACACTATTTCCTAAGTACCTCCCTTGTCCTTGGACATTATTCCAGACTTCAGGGTGACTCAGATTTCACTGGCCAGGTTACCTCTGGGAAATCCCCCCTGGCACTGAGTCTGTCACCTGCACTTGAGCTGAATGTTTGGCCACACTGTTGGCCAAGACAAACCAGCAGCCAGCCAAGAAATCCCAGCTAGGGGCCAGGAACTGTTCCCAAAAGGGGAATTGGATGGAGCTACATCATTTTGGAGACCAGAGTTTCTTCACAGAATGGAAATCCTGGCTGGCACCAGGGCCCAAGAGCTGCTGTGACCCTGACAGTGCCCCTACTGCCACATCACCCTGGGTGTGCTGCTTTAATCAGGACAGGAACAGACCTGGCGTGTTCCTGGCAGCATAAATCAGCCAAAAGCAATATCTGCCTTTGGACTGAGGAGGATTTTTGTCTCTGTAACAGTTAGATATGCACATAAGGAACTACAAATGTAGAAACACCCCAATTTCTGAGAAAATATTGGCATTATAATTTCCCAGTCTATGGGGTTTATGAGCACTTTGTCCTTTTAAATATTAAAGTCAATAAGAGATTGGACTCTTCTTTCAAGTTCTTTTTTAAGATAGCAATTAAAATAGAGTCCTCCAATAATCCTTAGTGACATTTTTGTGTCATCTCACAGCAATATTACAAAGGGTGTTAAAAGTAAGTTAAAAGCAAGTCCTGCAAATAAATTCTCCTTTTTCGACCAGTCATTGTGCTGGGTTGATGGCTTAAAGGTCTTTTCTAATTTTAATGATTTTATGATTCTCTCAATGCATTTCTAATAAAAGAGCTACTTCTTCGTTTCTTAGTAAGAGAAGCAGGACTAAGAACCTTTGCAGTATTAAAAAAAAAAACAAACAGTCTAAGTGTTCTGAATAAGGACAAGTTGGGTTTTAAAGGCTTTTTGACCATTAATATGACAGGAAACAAAAGTAACTCTGTCTCTATACAAAATATGTCCTGATAACAACAAAAAAATGTTGCCTAATTCTTGAAACAGGCATTGTAATATTTGTACTTTTTCTCCACAAGCAAAAGAATCTCCTCTTAATGACTAATTCTTGTTCATGCTCTACCCTGTGTTGCAAAGCTAATGCTGTTATTGTCCTCAAATTGTGAGCTACCATTAAATCCAAAAAAGCTTTCATATAAATCAAGCTATGGCTCAAGGTGGGGGTTTCATTATTTCAACATGCAAAGAAGCAGATAATCTATTTCTGATTATATACCTAAGATATTAAGTATATGTTTAATGTAAGTAAATATAGCATGTGTTTCAATCATTTCTTACCATAGCATATTTTTAACAAGATGTTCGATGTTCTGAGACCAAAGTAGATTAATTGGGAGACGATAAAATGATCAGAATAAGAATTACAAGGTGACTAAAATCAAATGAGGCACTGAAATCACTTTAAACAGTCCTAACAGATTATATCCACTGAGAGACAGAATATATATTTATATCCACCTCTCCTTTGGAGCACTGAGTGACCACAGCACAGACAGGTGAGGATGGAACTTGTGGCCATTAAATGAGCAGATGGGCCTGGCTCAGTCTTGGACAGGTCAATGAGAATAGACCCATTTTTTTATTTAAACCCCATTTTCACTATGTTCTTATTGCAGTATAAACCATCAGCAGGATGGAGATAATGCTGTGCAAGTAAGAGCCTTCTACACTCAGTGGATCAATTTTAGAGCCTTCACAAGAACCTAATGTCCCACATGGCAACTGAGTAAAGTTCCAGTCAAAAATGTGCAACCTGAAGTGTTATCTTCTAAAAACATTTTCTTCCTAAAGGAATTAAAGATTTGAAAACATGCAAACCCATGATGGTGGATAGGCCTTCATCTCAGCCCTTACAAATGTTCAGAAAGAATCTATTTGTTTATTTTAAATCCCTTGCTGTTTGCAGTCTCTCCTCTAAAAGGTGACACACCAGTGTTAGGATTTCTGCTGGGATACTGGGAGCTCCCAGTCAGGGGCTGGACCTTATAACACAAACTGGAACTTGAAAAAAAGTCTATCCAAGAAGAAGAAAATTATTTAATAAAGAACTTCATTAGAAGTCCAAACACAGTATTTGAAAATAATGTCCCCCAGAAGGCACAGAAGGATAAAAGATAATTAATTACTGAAATGATAGCTGGGATTTTAAAAACTTTGAGAGCAATCCCTTGAGGACTAGTAAATGATTAACACCTTCCTATTGAAAAAAAGATGTTCAAAAAAATACTCAGGCATATCATGAGAGGGAATCACACACTAACCAGCCACTGCTGAGCATGTTTAGATTATTCAGGGGCATCCACATAAATGATATATAAACTGCACATTTGAATATAAATGTGCTCTTAGAAGCAGGTAAGTGCAGTGCATATTTCCAAGGTCCCTGAGCTGTTCTCTAGGAAAAAGTGTTTTGTCATTAATTTCTACAGAGAAAAAGAAAGAAGCCATTATTAAATTCACTATTTCAACCTGACCAAAAGCTTGAAGCACATATCAAACTGAAACAGCACACTGGCAGTTTCTTACAGAAATAAGAACAGAAAAGTTTTCTACTTCTATACACTAATATTTTTTCCTGAGTAATTGTAACAAAAGTGAAGTACAAAGCTACTTTGGAAACTAACCTTAGGAAAAAATGGAAGTGTGAGTGAAGCATTCAGTGCTTTTCCTTCACTCCCAAGAACTTTAAGGGAATTCAAATATATTATATAGGAGACAGGCATTCATACAACAATGAATATTTATAGGTACTTTACTAAACTATTCTGATCTTTGCTTTGATGAGGTCCCTGGTCCTTCTGTGCCATGGAAAGAAAACAGATTTACTTTTCCTCTGTCAAGCAAGCACAGATCAGCCATTAAACCATTTCTACCAGGATAATGTGTTTAACTCTGCCTGGCAGCTCCACACCAGCCCTGAGAGCTGCAGCCTCCAGTGCATCCCTAGAAACACATCCACCACGTCCTGCCTTCGTGTGCACAGCTGGAACACACCTTACAACTTTATTTTGATTCATCACTGAATTATGGCCCTCTAAACTCCCAGTAAAATCAGGGTCTGTTCAAACTTGGAAAGGTTTTCAACTACATGAGGCTGAGATTGTGCACTATCATTTTTTTTTTCTAAACACTTTATGACATTATAATCCTTGTTTCTTACTTCAGATTGTAAATCTGTAATAACTGCTCTCAAGCAGAAATATACAGGTAAATTTTTCTTTCTTGTTCCCATAGAATTTGATGAAAGGGTCCCAGATATTTCACAGCAATGTTTTCTCCTTACACCCCAAAGCAATTTTTAAATTATTTACCTAATAATTTTCTGTATCTATTATACCCTCCATTCAATCTTCTTGAAATTTTTGAAATCCTGAAATATAGCCAAAATGTTTCTTAGATTACTGTTCAAAAATCATCACAGAGAACACTAAAATAAATAGATATTGTCTATATCTTTGTGATTGGCTTTCAACAGCTTTGCAAGGCATAATTTAGGAATCTTTTTTAACTAACAATTTGCCAGCAAAATTAGTACATGCCTCATTCATGCTAAAGTTCAAGATGATCAGCATATATGAGGGATTTTTTCTTGAGAAAAGTTCACAGCCAGAAATTGCCTGAAGAATGTTAATTTAATCAGGTCACACTGACATTTTTCCCCTGAAGAGAAATCAGATAATAATAGGAAAAGTCACATCACCTCTCATTTCTAATGAAAATAAATACCAACAGCATAAAATGTTCAGCTGATGTAGCCATTGTACATGTGCAAAGGTGAAATTGTGCATTGACTTGCCAAGACAAAAAGATGTTTCCATTATTCTGCCTAAAGAATTTTTTCAACCTTTTCCTAGCAAAGATGTGATTACATCTTAGAATGCAACAGGCAGCTCCAATGACAGAGTACTTTAAAAAATCCCAAAGAGCACAGAAAAATCTAGAAAACTGATTGAGAAAAGAGGGTTCTCTGAGAGCACATTTAATTCCAGAGGCAAATCAGCAGAACTGTATTTTAATACTAAGAAAAAGAGACAAATGTGTCAAGCATGGAGGAAGAGTCTGACCTCCAGTCAGACAGGTACCAAACTGGTACCAGTTACTCCATGTGCACAGAGCCTGGAACAAATACAAGGGTTGGGGAAGAAAAAGAAGATGGACTGGCCTTCTAAAGAGGATGAACTGGCCTTCTAAAACATCTGCTCCTGCTTGCCCATAACACAGGAAGCAGAACTGGAAACAACATTTGTTATTTGTGCTGTGTTTACAGTCTGTGATACAACTGTACACAAGACAAGTTCTGGCAGCAAGTCAATCTGGAAATGAAAGATTTCACAGGGACAATGCTGACTAACTGCTTCCATAAAGTGCTTAGCCAAATGTCCATGAATCTGAAAGAACCCCAGCTTTTTCCATAAAATATGGGTGCAATGAAACTGAGAATAGAATTACACTTTTATCCACTTGTTGTTCTGTCATTTTTAGAAATTTTAATCAGGTTACAGAAAGGTACAGATAAATACAGAAAGAAGACTCATGACTCATCCTGGACAACATCCACACCAAAAATTAACAAATCCATAGTACTGGCCATGCAGTTTCTTGTGCAGCTGATCCAGGACTTCCTTCCTCTTCCTTCCCCCTGCCCATTTCTGACCCCACCCAGGTCCCAGCAGACACTCACAGTGCCCACACCTGCCCAGGGGGAATCAGGCAGTGATGCTCTGGAGCATCTCCTGGCTCACCCCTCCAGGATGAAAAGAGAGACATGAACTTTTTTCCAGGGCTGCTGCATTTTGCTCATGGAATGCTGCACAGTCTGTCTCAGAGCTGAGGGAGGGACAGAAGCTGAGGAAAGCATTCAGCTACAGATGCCTCCATTTGCAAATTACTCCATTTGCCCAAAATTTCCCGTTGGGAAAAGGCAATAAGCTCTCTGAGAGTCACAGGGAGAGGATGGCAAGGTGCAGGTTGAAGGCTGGGGCAATTTTTTGCCTGAGTGACTAGAGGTCTTCACCTAATCACCTTTGCTACAAATAAGTCAATGCTTACAGAAAATACAAAGCCAAATGCAGATATCTGAAGTTTCTGAAAGTTCCCAGTAAAACTGAATTTACAACATTTTTCCCACCAACAGCACAGAGAGAGAGGAAGTGATGATAAATTAGTGAAAATGGGCTGAGTTTGATAATTTCATGCATACTTTCTGCTACACTACCCCTGTGAGAAATTTGGCTCAGTGAGATGGAGAATTGTTTTACACACTCCCTGTATTTTTCTTACTGACTTCTGTAAGAACCTCCATAGGATCTGAGACTATGTAGATCTCTAATTCACCTTCAAAATTGTTAATATATGAAAAAATTATATAAGATTATGCCACAGTCTCAGGGGTGAAAAACCTGTTATTTGGACTACGATTAGGTCAATAAAGAAAACAAGTCTGTGGGTATTATTCCTTCAGATATGTAATTTTGTGTTTTGGCAAATAACTGCCTTTTGGATTTACTTTGTGCAGCTGGCTCTGGTTAATAAATGAGGTTCTTCACAGGATGGAGAGCTCAGAGCTCACACTGCAAATTCCCCACAGGCCTGTGCTCACACTGATGAGAGGGTGAAAATCTATGACATTAAAACAACAGATTCCATTAGATTTGCACCTTCAGAGTTTGTCCTGTCAGGAGAAAGGAAGTGTGAATGTGCTGAGCAAGATGACTTTGACTTTTAAAAACTGCTTTTATCCAGGTCACACAAGGAGCCCAAAGTTTTACCTGGGTGCTGCTCCCTGACCAGGGGATGCTCAGCCTGTCCTGGGCTCCTCCCTGGATTCACAGGGGAGTACAAGGGACTGAAGGACACACAGAGAGCCAGGCACCTATTTCCAAAGGTGTTCAGCCCACTCTGAGCAAAACAAAATGTGCTCCAGAGATGGTTTTCAGCTCTGCACTGACTACATTGACTAAACAAGCTGAGAACTGGGAAGAAACTAAAAACACAGCCCATCTGAAAATCTACCACCAAGTTCCTGACAGAAAGCAGCAAACAAAAGGGTAAGAACAGCCAGTGTTGGGTCCCCACTACAGCCAGGAAATATTGAACAAGGACTCAAAAACAGATTTTAATTTCAAATTCAACACTGTCAAAAAGTACAAAATTTGTTTTCACTGACTAGTCATCATGTGATTGCCTCCAATTCTTTTGGTGGATCATTTTGAAGGGGGCAAAAGATCCTTCTGCTCTTCACAGAAAATTCTTTTTTTGCTGATAATAAAAGAGTAAATCTCTATAACATTTAGGTTTTTTAGACCAAAATTCATAACTTCTTGTAAGCAAAAGGACTTTATTTTATTCTATTCCATATTTTTTCATATTTCCATATTTTCCTCATAATTTCCATCTTTAAAATCCTTCAGTCTGCCTTTAGGGAAAAACTTTTTGCCTTTACCACAGCCTCTCTGAGAAGCTACTGCCTATATCTTTGAAGAAAAAAAAATTTATTTGGTTTTCCTCATGTTCCTTAGATGAGCACAGGCAACAAGCATTGCATTGCTCTGGGGCCCCAGCCATACAAGCTCTAACAGATACCACATCTTTGCTGCTGGCCACAAAGTGGGAAATTTTAATCCTATCGAAGGCATTTTGCTTAATTGGCTCAGTGATTTATTTTAAATGGCTCTGCATATCCAAAGCCATATAAAATAAATTATTCCAGGCACAGCCTCCAATGATACTGCATGAAGAGATGTATTTTTTACTGAACAAAGGTTGTGCAGTGTATTTTGATACATGTGTATACCTACACACAAGTTTAAGTCTGGTGATAAAGCAAAAGAATAAATCTACCACTTTCTACCCTTACAACTTCTTATTAAAAAAAAAAATCACTACACTGAGAAACATGTTGTTAGAGAAAACAAAATCATAAACTCCACCCAAAAGCTGCTGCAGAGATGTGCAACCTGACACAGACTGACCCCCCTGAGGCAAAAGCTTCCTCAAACTCAGCATTGTGTCTTTCAGTCACCTTTCACCATAAGCAACACAACCAGAATGACACAAAATTATTAACTAACAATAATTCTGCAAGAAGGGAAGGTTGTGTGGAGATCTCTTTTCCAGGAACTGCAGTGGTAGGACAAGGAGAAATGGGTACAAACTGAAAGAGGGAAAATTTAGATTGGATATTAGGAAGAAATTATTTATTGTAAGGGTACTGAGACACAGGAAGAGGCTGCCCAGAGGAGCTGTGGTTGTCCCATCCCTGGAAGTGTTCCAGTGTTTGATGGGGCTTGGAGCAACCTGGGACAGTGGAAGGTGTCCCTGCCCACAGCAGGGGGTTGGAATTTAATGATCTTTAAGGTCTCTTCCAACCCAAACCATTCTGTGGTTCTAACTTTAGACTTTAACCAGCAATACAGGAAGCATTCCTTTAGAAGAAAGGAAACACATATTCATTAGAACCACCACATTTTCCATCTTTATTCCTGTGTTGGGTTGATGTGACCAGAAATGTGTATTCTATCCCCTCTGTTGAAGCCGGGTAGGGCAGTGCCCCTGATCTCCTGGCACACATTATCTGCTAATGGGCCATCTTAAAACCAGGTGGGGCAATCATCTTTATCTTTTCCACAACCCATCCTCCCTCCAGGAAGATATCATCTGCTGCTGGGCCGTTGAGTCTCACTGTATGACTGATAAAATTCCATCATCCCACTGGGAGATGCTCCAGCCAGGGGGAGGAGCCAAGTCTTTCC
This sequence comes from Tychaedon coryphoeus, assembly GCA_013398595.1. Classification (NCBI taxonomy): domain Eukaryota; kingdom Metazoa; phylum Chordata; class Aves; order Passeriformes; family Muscicapidae; genus Tychaedon; species Tychaedon coryphoeus. Next base: position 178,315 of record WBND01001085.1, on the reverse strand, counting down.
TACACAGATAAAAACTGAGATTTTGGACAGCAAGGTACCTTCTTTCCACTGCATTCCAGAGGAAAATCAGACCTTTCCACATCATCCCTGGACCTTCAGAGGAAAACTGCACCTTCTACAGGAGCACTGCTCCAGCTGAACCACATCTGCCACTGCAGGAGGATGCAGCCACCACTTAATGGGACTGCTACCAACACCCTGACTGACTGATAGGTGTCAGGTTGTATTATGACTCTGTCAGGGTTGGGATTGTTCTTTGTAATACTGTATTTCTATTTTAATTGTCCTAGTAAAGAATTGTTATTCCAAAATCCCCATCTTTGCCTGAGAGCACCTTAATTTCAAAATTATAATAATAATTTGGAGGGAGGGGGTTTACATTCTCCATTTCAAAGAGAAGCTTCTGCCTTTATTGGCAGACACCTGTCCTTCAAATCCTTCAAACTAAGACAATTCCTCATAAACACCCCACAGTGAAGCATCCTCCATAGGGGCTGCCTTCTGCTGCTGCCAAACAACTGCAGCCCTCCAGATCACCTGGCAGAACTCCTTTTTCCCCTCAGGTTTTCCCACACACTCATTACAGGAAGAAGACTGAAATTCCTATTACTTTAACACAGCTTGCAACCTGATGGATGCATTTGTGTACTAAATTAATTGTTCTGTCTGCTACCAAAAATGGAAATCAATATAAATTCAATACAACAACTCCTCTTCTGAAAGGGAAAAGACAGGTCAGTCTATCAAAGGAAGCTTGAAAGGTGGCTTGATCGCATAAGAGAAGAGAAGGCTCTGGTTAATCCCAGCAGCTACTTCTGGCTTAGAATATAAAAGCTTTAAAAAAGTATCAATGAGCCTTTTCCCAAAAGCAGACATTTTCAAGACATTTAGGGCTTGGCAGTTGGTTTTAAAGGGAATTTTAGTGCTAATCAGCACACTTCAAAGTCAGCCTTCAAGTCTTGTCTTCAATAGATCTTTTGACAGAGCCTGACACACATTATACTGCAAGAGCTTTACAGCTTATGGATGAAGAAGTCAAAATCCCCTGTTCCACTGCTCTATCCTGCTCTGCCCCACAGCCCTGCAGCAGATAACCAGGGGATTTCTGCTGCACCTCTCCAGCTGCACAGATCAATCCCCCAAGCTCTCTTCAAGGAGCAGGGATTAAGATAACATTTTGTAATAAAGCAGGAGAAATCCAGGCTGCCCCAGGGCTCCCAACCCAACCATCTCAGCAATGGGGGAGATTTTCAGCTGCAGCACGGCAGAAACAAGGATTGCGTGAGTAACTGTGATTACCCAGGAAAAAATGGATCATTTACTGTGGAAACTGCAGAAAGGCACAGAGCAGGGTGAGGGATCTGATGGGATTTTAACAGGCCAGGGGTACCCCAAGCCCAGTTCTGCTCCTTTGTAACAGAAAAAGTCAGGATGAAATATTGACATCAGTGGGGCATTTCTGGAAGAGAAACACTCTAAGAGCAAGGAGGTGGGCCAAAGATACCAATAATGAGCTGCAGGGTGCATTAAAAAGGTTGGCATGGATGCCAACTGAAACACGTGTCCCAGCTTCCTTTCCCAGAGAGCTCTGCCTGGAGATGGCCACTTCTAACCCCAGAAATTCCCATTTGGCTGCTGCTATCAATGCTGCAGTGGGGAGGACAGCCTGGGACAAGGATCAAGGGTTGAGGCCACCAGGGACCATTTCACAGGCTGGGGATCTGCTTCACACCACTGCACAGAGCCCAGTAATTGGTGTTTACTGAAAGCCTGTTGGCAACAGCAGGGTAAGGAAAACTCACTGCTGCTCAAAACACTCACTCCCCTATTAACTTAACCTTCTTAAACAAGGGTATTTAAAGCCAAACTCAAGCTAAATACAGTAATTGCAGCACTCTGCCTGTTTCCTGCCCAGATATACTGCAGCATGAATAGGAATTACACTACAAAACTCAACTTGCACTGCCCAAGGGTTGGAATGATCTTGCTAATCAATCCATTGTTCAACACTTAATCCTCAAACAGCCCAAAGAGCTGATTTATTACTGGTCTCAACCCAAAACAAAAGTACCCAAAGGATACACATACATCTTAGATGTGGGTTGAAAAGCTGTAATTAAAGATTGATGCTTAAGTCAGCAAGAGAGCACAGGGCTTTTCAAGTTTAGCACTGCTGAACAAATAAAAGTGCCATTCTATTGACTGGCTGCAGTTAAGTAAATAAATAGACCTCAGATTATGTTTTCCAATTGTGAAAAAGAATGGTCTTAGCACATGGCTGCAGAAATTAGTGACAGATGAACTATTTTTGTCAGATCAGAAGGGACATGCACCGTTTCCCAAAGCAGCCCCAGGGTGTCACTGGAGCCAGGCTGGGTTTCAGGTACAATGGGAAACTGAGGGGCTGAAGGAACACACAGTGTCCAGCCACATCTGATCTGAAACAAGATGGCATGTAAACATGTTCACAAGCTTTACACCATTAGAAAGGTTTCTCTGCTGTGTCCAGATGGAAGTTACTGAAGAAAAACACCTCTGAGCACAGTGCTCAGAGAAACACCACGGCAAGATTTCATTACATTAAAATCTAACAGGGAACTAAAACTCTACACAACTCCAATGGCATTTTACAGAATGGGTCAGGTTGGATGGGACCACAGTGGGGTCATCTGGTCCAACATTCCTGCTCAAGCATCACCCCAGAGGACATGCACAGGACTGTGTCCAGATGGTTCTGCAATATCTCCAGTGAGGGAGAGTGTGGAGGGAGACTCCACACCCTCTCTGAACAATCTGTTCATTGCTCATCACTGCACAGCAAGGTCTTCCTCAAGTTCAGCTGGAACTTCCCATGCACCAGTATCAATTTGATATTGATTGTGCTCCCCTTGAGAGAAGGAAAACAAAAATAATCTGCTTTATAATACAGGTTATGTTAGAAACTGTAAAGTACATTTTCAGCATTGTCCTGCCTGCAGGATACAAACAGGACATCTGACCTGGGGGGGCAGGAAAGGGGAATACTGCTAAGTTTAGAATTTCGACCCAATGGCATTCACAGATTTCTGTGCTAAAAACATATTTCCATCATGCTGTTGGCCTAAACAAAACCACTGAAATGAGCCAGAGAGGGAGGCAGTGCTCCTCCCAAGGGGCCCTTTCCTGGGAGCACATCCACCAAGGATTTTAGGAGCATCCTCCCTGTGGGGCAGGAGGTGAAATAGTGCTGCATGTCCCAAACTGTGCTTGCCCCCTGAAATGAGACTTAACTTTGGGAGGACGTGGCCCTACAGACCCTGTTTGTGCAGCCACATGCTCAGCCACACATCCAGGGCTGTAAGCCTAAGGCAAGGAATGGGATGTGCAGTGAATTGTGACCCCTTGGCAAGGGGGGCACTGGGGCTTCCCAGGGTGGAACAGCTCAATCAAGCTCCTGCACATCAAGGAGTCCAACTGTCCCACACAACCCTGACATTATTAAGTTGTTGCTACACAGATAATTTGTGAAACTGGCAGAATTCCAGCTCTGGTGATTCCCTCTCCTCAGCTGCAATTAAAGCTGGGCTCTCAGCCCATGGCATTTTGAGAAATACAGCCCATGAAGGACAGCTACCGCTTTCACCCCTCAAATATATTTATTCGTTAAATGTTCCTGCACAGTTTAAGTTTGGGGTATTAAAAATAGAAGTTCAGTGCTCCTCCTCACCCTGGACCATGAACAGGCTCTCTGTAAAGCTCCCCCACCCCTGTTATTTTTAAATACCTAAATGACCATAAAACACAGAGGAAAACACTCATATGTGCCAGGTGCTGAAAATAAGCACCATGCTTCAAACACCCTTTGAAAAACAGCAGATGAAACTGATTCCTTTCATGGTGCTTTAGCTGGGACAAGAGTCCTGCTGAATTTCCTGGGATTCTGAGAGGGGTCTGTATAATAGAGGAAGCCTCACCCAAGACCATCTATAAATTCCACTGTTTAACAGATTGGTTGAACGTGCACACATGTGAAAGGAGGGCAGGTGCTGGGCTGTGGTTAGTTTGCTTAAATTTTCAGGTGCTGTAAAAAAAAAAATCCAATCATTTCATGAATAAAATGACACCAAGAAGCAGACCTGGGGGTAATGGTCTGTTAAAACTCATTACAGCAGCAGCACACAGACCCAATTTTACCTCTATTTGAATAAAGCTCTCCAACATGCAGATGGGCTGTGGGAAAGGAGCTGGGATGGACTCCTGCAACAAGATCAAAGTCTATGAGGAAAGAAGAGAGGAGAGGAAGCAACAGGGTCCTGAGGACAAGAAATACCCCATGGCCCAGGCCCAGCTCTGCCCTGCAGACCCTCCTCAGCTTCTCCCACCAGAACATCTGGCTGTGGGTTTTTCCATGCCAGGGCATTTTTCTCCCTCTTCAATAAAAGCTTGTTGATGACATTAAACTGCGTTATTTAAGCAAAATATTCTATATTCAATATAGAATATATTTCAAATGTATGTGAAGAAACATGGGTTTAGGTGATTTCTGACTTTAGGTAATATTACTGGGCATCTATCTACATTTTTGGTAGAGAAAGATAAGTACCACTTGTTAGAAACAATGACAAAATTTCAACTTTATTTTCATTTGAACCCATCAATTTATCCTGACAAGAGTCAATAATATTTCTATCAAAGCCTTCATTAGAAGGGGTTTTCTAGATCAAGGACAGATTTTCTAATTAAACAAGACACCCTATCTGACCTGGAGAAACAATCTCTTTTGTTAGGACATTTCCATCCATTTGATTAGCTCTGCTTGCTTTCCCACATCTATAGGGGGAAACTGAATATTTGCAGCATCCTCTTTCTTGTTCATCTCTGTCATTGTCTTGCAGGACAGGAAAAAGAATAAAAATTCTGTCCTGACAGATCAGAAGAGCTTTGTTACAATTCCTCTAGTACACAAGTACTGAGATGGAGACAACAAGTATTGGGAGGGAGAGAATGGCTGCAATGCAGAAACAGAATTGTCCATCGGCCTGGGAGGACAAATGGAAATTATGAATACAGTAGCAACAAATAGAATCAATTTTGCTCAAAAGACAGGCAAAATCAGCTAGATAATGCTCAACATTTGTACATCATATGAAAAATTAAATAATTTTAGAACAGCTCCACATACTGTACAGCTCCTTATTGCACTGCCAAAAAAAATAAAAGGAAAAAAAGAAACGAAGAAAGAAATTGAAGCACTGAAATGGCAAACGAGGACAAACTCTCCTCACAGCAGTTTCCACAGAGGTGAGAAACAAGCTTTATGTTTCAGCATGTTTCCTCCAAGGGCTGCAGCAACACTGATGGTTCCTGCTCCTGACAGCAGGTCCAGGGCCTTTTCTCTTCAGGTTTTCAGGACGCTTCCCATGGTTGTGCTCCCAGCCAGTGCTGTCCATGCTCTGAGCTGGTCAGGCTCTTCAGCTCCCCCAAAGCAGCCCCTCTCTGCAAGAAGTGCTGCTTTTCCTCTCGCTGGTCAGATCCACTGAAGACAACAGCCCACAGCTAGGACTAGGAGGGAAAACAATCAGGTCAGACTACAAGAATCATCATGGAGGTGGAGGGTCCATTTCAAACAGGAGCTGCCTCAGCACCCTGTGAGAAACACCACAAGGTGGTCACCTTAAAATGTGACCCACAGGAAAGGCTCCTGCAGGCCTGGGGAAACTCAGAGACCTGAAGAGTCTGTACAACCCTTCCAGAGTTTTACACTGACCATTAAACCCCTGGATACACAACCCCATTTTGGGCCCCTCACTTCAAGAGAGACATTGGGGCAAGGGAATGGATCTGGGGAAGGGTCTGGAGCACAGAACTGATGAGGAGCAGCTGAGGGAGCTGGGAAAGGGGCTCAGCCTGGAGAAAAGGAGGCTCAGGGGTGACCTTGTGGCTCTGCACAACTCCTGACAGGAGGAGACAGCCAGGGGGGGTCAGGCTCTTTTCTCATGTAACGAGCAACAGGACAAAAGGAAATGGCCTCAACTTGTGTCAAGGGGGTTTAATTGGATGTTAGCAATAATTCCTTCACCAGAAGAGTTGTCAACCATTAGAACAGGCTGCCAGGGCAGTGGTGGAGTCACCATCCCTGGAGGTATTTAAAAGCCATCTGGATGTGACCCTTGGGGACATGGTTTAGTGGTGGGTTTGGCAGTGCTGGGTTCATGGTTGGACTCCACCTCAGAGGTCTTTTCCAACATAAACAATCCTATGATTCTGAAGCTCTCTGCAATAAGAATTTTTCTTTTTTTTTAAGCAATTATCTCAGTGTGATGAACTTCTCCAGCTCTAATGAGTCAAACTCCATGTTTACACCCAAGTTTACAAAATTGGATGACTCACATCTTTCCCCTCTGTTATGCCACAGTAAACACCTACACGTGGTTTCTTCCACCCAGGTGAGTGACAACATCGACCCAAATTCCTAGGCACACACAGCCTTGGTTTCCACACAAGTTTTGCCCAGTGAGATCACTCAATATGTTTATCAAATGTTGCTGAGTCATGGGATTAGTGACATTTCCATCTGCTGTTTCCAGACTATTATACTGATGGTGTCTTGAGAGAATTTTAACTTTCAAACTTTCAATCCTGACCTAATGCCTGACAAGATGTGAAACATCTTTATTGGATCTTCCTGGACCTATAAAGAATTGTAATCTCGAAGTTTCACAGTTTCTCCTGCCCCAAATGACCCAAATGCTGGTTTCAGAGGAGAGGAATAGTTGCCTTAATCCCTGTTTTCCCCTCATAAACCATGTACATTTAAACACAGTCACTGAAAGACCCTCTGCAGCTTTCAGTAGAAGGATCATAACTGAGTAATAGACTGGAAAAAAAAGCAAAGAAATTATTTTTCCCATGTCCAGACTGGACTGATGCAGTTTCTTCTGGCAGACAGCAAAAACACTGCAGGTAATTCCTGAGACACCTAAAGGGCACTCCCTGTTATAAACATTGTGTGAAACCACTAAAGCCTTGGTAACAAAAGAAATCTAAGGACAACAGACAAAAGTTTTCCAGTAGAGTTAGGAAACACCAACTCAGTGATGTCAAATTCAATTCTGCCAAAGTTTTTGGAGGAAACTGCTAAAATACAGTTTCTTTAAGGATGAAACATTGCTTTTAATGAATTGTTCTGATATTTAAAAGAACATCAAGCTCTCATGAGTGCACATCAATTAGCACCAAACACATTGGCTGGGTTCTGAGTGGTTTCCACCCCTCAGATGAAAACAGAACAATCCTCTGACATCCTCAAGCAGCCCTGCTGGCACACAGATCCATATTTTTGTGAAGGCAGCAAACAGGTCATTATATTGGAAAGTCTGATTCCTAATTCAGTTCCTTCCTTATTCAGTGACCTTAAAGTAAATCTAATTCACATATAGGGCAAAAAAAGTTACTGGCACTGTTTACCTAATAGGCTTTGTCCTCTGCAGGTGAAGAGATTAGATTAAAATATCACTTTTAACTTTGTAACCACAGCAGTAGGTTATGTAGGGGTCACAAAAATCTATCGATTGCCACTTCTGATATTTAGAAGCTTAATATCCTGAGCAGACTTTTGAGATAGCTGTATGTCCTCCAGCCAGAGTTTACACTTGAAAAACATTACTTGGTGTAAGATGTAGTGGATGGTTCCATTCTTCCAACATACAAATAAAGTTTGTAAATTGGTAAATTAGCCATTAATGAGAAAATAAATAAACTTTACCTTTTCTAGACCCCACTTCCGCCTTGATGAAAAGCAGTTCATCCTTAAGGCTTCTCTTGTCTGCAGATTTAAGTAAAAAATATTAAAGGGACCAGTTTCTCAAGGTGTAGAAAATGTTTAGAAAATGTTCATATAATCCAGAATAAGTACCTTTCTGTCCAGAAGTGTTCCAAACAACAGGATGAAGAATCCCTAAGAAATTACAAAACCAGTTAACAAAATCAGCATAATTACATGATATTTCTTAAGTGTTTCTGGATGTCTTTTCACTAAGGAGAGATCTCATCGCCTGTGATTCGGCTAACAGCAATGCACAAAATGGGTTTATCCACCCAGATCATGCAGGCTCTCTGGGAACATCAGGAATGGATATAACCTGTGTTAATCCTGACTGTGAACTGGACTGATGGGTAAAAAGCCAGGACTCTCAGCCCACTCAGTGCAGCCTGAGCCAAGAGCTAAGGCAGAGTGGGTGTGCAGCCCTGCATCAGGTAACGCTGGGTGTTTATGCTGGTGAGTTAATCAAAACCATGGAATCAGTTACGGAATGGAATGGGTTGGGTTGGAATTGACCTTAAGGACATCCAGGTCTAACCCCCTGCCATGGGCAGGGACACCTTCCACTACACCAGGCTGCTCAGAGCCCCATCCAGCCTGCTCTTGAACATTCCCAGGGATGGGGCATCCACAGCTTCTCTGGGAAACCTGCACCAGTGTAATCTTCACTGGAAGGGAGCATTTTCTGTGCAATTGATAATTGATAAGGACCATACATCTTTGCAGTTATGGACATTAACTGGTGTATTTTACATTTAACAGAAATTAATCATGGGATTAATTCTTCATCCCACTTCAAACCCGATCAGTTTGTTCCATGACCCTAAACACCAACCCAAGATGCCTCGTGCAGGTACCATGGGAAAGACTGAGTGGAAGGGAAAGCTGAGATCCTACTTTTCACACACAACACCTGCTGCCAGCCCCTCTTTGATCTGTACCTTTATGCCAGGCTCAAGGTCTGGCACAGGCATTACTCCCAGCATCCCAGAGTTTACCTGGAAGGCGTTCAGCAGCGCAAACACGATGTGGAAGGCCAGAGAGCGGCTGTCGATGATTGTTGCTAATCCAAACCCCCAGGTGAGGCCCAGCAGAGGTGTCAGAAGGGCAACGTTTTTGCAGACTCGGATCATGCTGCTCAAATCTTGTGACTTGCAGCCTTCTCCAAATGAGGATCTCCCAGTCTTCACCACAACCACGACCACCACAATGAGATTCATAACAATGATGCTCAGGGCAGGTACCACAAAAGCCAAAAGGGCTTTTGTCTCATACCAATTAAGCCAGCAGGCTCCACTCCTTAAATACCCATTTTTTGGTTCAGTAATAGCAACAGTGAGGGCAGATATGACCAAAGGACATCCATATCCAATAGAGAACGCTGCAGCTAGGAAGACAGATCTTGTTATCTTAATAAAAATTAATAATAATCCATAGAGAATCAAGAGGCCCAGGGTAAACATCCAAAAAAACAGGGCAAGATAGAAAAAGTGAAGGAAAAAGGTGGCTGCCACACAGAGCTGGTAGTTTAGGGCCGTGTTGTGCACAATGGCTGCCAGGATGAACAGGACATCGGCAACGAGAAGCGAGGCGGCAATGTTGACCAGGCAGAAGTGGCGCATGTAGGTGATTTCAGTTTTGGTGACGTGGTGCCACACCAGAGCCTCGATGAGCAGGCAGAGGAGCAGGCTGAGGATGGAGAGCGCCAGGCCCGCGCGGGTGAGGCCGTGCAGCAGCGCGCTGCGCGGCGCGGCCGGGGCCATGAGGATGGAGAAGGAGCGGTAGGTGCGGCGCCGGGGCGCGCACTCGCACACCACGGCGCTGGCGCTGTGCGCGCGCACCGCGCACGCCCCGGGGTCCCAGCGCCGCTCGGCCGAGTGCCACCCCACGCACTGAGCCCCCGCCTGCCCCAGCTTGTTCAGCTTCTCAAAGGTCAGCAAAACGCTCTGGAGCTCCTCTGGCAGCGACACCGACAGCACCATCCCGTTCACGAGGGCGGGGTCCGGCTGGTTGGTCTCCAGGATGGCTCCGAGCGTTGGGAATGCCACGCTGATGGCTTTGGAAGCCCTGGGTAACCTCAGAAGCTCATCCTCTGGAATCACCACGTGCCCAGTGATGTTGCCTGTGCTATTGAACTCCATAGAAAAGTCAAAGCTCTTTGCTGAAGTGTTTCTGTGTATGCTGTAGCCTTTGGTAGCAATGAAGGGCTCCTGGATACTCTCTGACCCATTTATTAGAAGAAGTTTCCCAGCAAATAAATTCACCGAGTCCAGTAATATTGAACCAGCGTTTCTGTCCTTTACAAAAGCCCAGTTGGAAATGATGGAGCTGTTCAGAATATGGTTTGCTATCCTGCTGTAGCTCTGAAACCAACAAGCAAAATAGAATTTATTTGTTTCATGTTAGAAGAAACCAAATATTATTCTCCCGGCAGTGCCTCCAAAAAGGCTCATTTAATTCATGAGTATGTGACATATTCTCTTTGACAGTGAATATGTTCCCATGATCCATCCCAGTCAAACCCAAACATCTCATTAGTAGAATTGTCCTATCCTGTTCATATCCTACATCAAAAGGTGATTGGAGAAATAAATATAAAGCAAAAAAGACCCTAGTTCTATTCTAGATGTTGTCCCACAGTGCGGATCTGATTTTTACTACCCTCTCTGATTTCTGAGTTCATCAGGGAAAGATCTCAACTGTTGTACAACACATGACAACACAGCTGCAGGTGAGCACCCCCAAGGTCACCTTCCCTATAGTGTCATACTTTAGAAATTAGTTCTTCCTTGTACTGTTATCCCATGCCTATAACAGCTGCTCCTGCACACCTTTGCTTTAAAAGAAATTTAATCCCACAGTCTATTTTCATCATACAGGAATAAGTCAAAAAGTTTCTCTGACAACAAAATATCCCACTCTGAAAATTCTTTCCATGTGATCTCAATGTGACTTGCAGCCACCACTTCATTGGACAGTGGCCATAAGGACAAAATACTTGTGTATGCTCTGTAAAACTCAGAAGCACCTCCCTAAGTCAATGAAAGTAAATACCTGCATTTTTCCTCTAGTGACATTCTCTGATAGCTGCAGGGAAATCTTCTTTAGCAATTCCACTATATCAGCAATGTTTCCTGGGATGGCTGGTGAAGACAGGATGTCTGGGATGATGCATGAAAAATCAGCTTGGCAGCTATGACTCCCAGCACCAAAATGTTTTGCTCCATCTCCAGGCTTCCCATGCCCTGGCTTTCCTCCTCCTAGAAAAGGAAGATGTTCTCCAGCAGCATCATGGTGTCCTCCAGAGCATGAGAGGAGTTCACTTTGGGATATCCTCTGGAGGGAGGAAATAGATTTGAGATAATTAATGAAAAGAATGAAAATGAAGCCACAGTTACATCCAGGCAAGAGATGCAGTGCTGGGTGTGCAGAGAAGGTGTCAGATGGACTGAAACCCAGGACCAAAGCTCACCAGAGAAGAATATCATGGTTATACTACAGAAGAGGCAAGAACTAAATGCAGTGTCTTATTCTTGAAGTCACTTGAATAAGGATCTTGCAGTTGAGGAGAATTTGTCATAAACAATCTGATTAGTACAGACACTAGTATTGCTCTTTCCTCGGTTTCATCCTACTGTGTTCTTATCTCGGTTTAGATCCACATGAGGAACACCAGTCAAGCGAACAAGGCAACTTCATTTCAGAATTATTTCCACACAAGAATCTCCCAAATTTATTTCTTATCACCTAATTTAAGATTGTGAAGAACTAGAGCAAAGTCTGACGAGGGGTGGCTGAAGGATCTGGGAATATTCAGCCTGGAGAAAAGGAGGCTCAAGGAGGGACCTTACCCCTCTTTACAACTACCTGAAATGAGGCAAAATTGAGGTGGGGGTCAGGCTCTTCTCACAGGTAATAAGTGACAGGACAAGAAGCCATGGTCTCCAGTCACATCAAGGGAGGTTTAGATATTAGGGAAAATTTCTGAAATGGTGGTCAGGCATTGGAACAGGCTGTTCAGGGAAGTGGTGGAATCACAATCCCTGAACATGCTCAAAAGAGGTGTGGAGGTGGCACCTGAGGACGGGGTTCAGCAGTGGAATGGTGGTGCTGGGATAATGGCTTCACTCAGTGATCTTAGAGGCCTTTTCCAACCTAAACAATTCTTTGATTTCATGGAGTCAAAGCCTGTTATCAAAGTATTCTGTGTTTTAGGATCCCATCTCCCTTTGCTCAAGTCTGAAAGCACATGGAAGGAGGGTCTGTCTTTGAAAGAAGTTACAAGCACAAAGCCAAAGTAGGTGCCCAACAGCATCCTCACCTGAAAAAGGGACTGAACATCCAGGCTTGCACAAGCATCTGACAACATCTGCCACTTTCTGTCTTCACAGACAAAGCTTGTCTCCCCGTGGAAAGAGGGAGAGCAAGGCTGAATACAAATTGCTCCATTATCTTGGCAGGGAATGACATTTATACAGGCATCTGGAAAATAAACCAAGCAGACACTGTTACAAGGTGAAAGACAGCATACACAGTCTGGGATGCGAGTATCAGGGGTGTAAAGTATTGATAACATCTCACAAAGCATTAACCAAGGCACGTAGTTAGTCACTGTACCTTGCTCATCAGCAGTCTTTGATGTGTTACTGAGAACCTGAAAAATAAGAAGTGGAAGGTGGAGTGAATGTTTACATAAATAAGTAAAAGATGACCCCTTGGTACAGACCAGAAAGGGTTTCAAGAGGAAAATACTCCTTCTGAGGTCCAGGATGCAGAGCTTGTGGCCCTTTGCTCATCCAGACCAACTGAGAACTCTCTATTTCAAGTCTGCTTCTATATAAGAAGTTTCCAGTTGGACTCTGCCACTGAAGTGACACTCTGAGCTCATACACAGGATCTCAGATGAGGAAGTAGTTTATGATGAGGGTGGTGAGACTGGTACAGACTGTCCAGAGAAGCTGTGGCTGCCCCATCCCTGGAAGTGTCCAAGGTCACTTCATGGGGATTTGAGCAGCCTGGTCTACTGAAACTTACCCTGGGAGTGGTGTGTGGCACTGCCAGGAAAAAGTGTGCAGCCCAAAGGAGGAGGCAGTGGATCACCCTCACATCCATCACCACTCATTTGCTGATTTCCTCCTAGAAGAAGGATGTTAAAAAAGTTTAGATGTTTCCACTTTTTGAACAGAGTCTGATTACTTTCCAAAAAAGAAGCAGCTAAACCTACGCCAGAGACTGCCCTTACTGGGCTTGCAAGGTGATTTTCAGGCATTCACAATTAATTACCTTTACTGAGAATGACTTGTGAACCCTTTCTTAAAAAAAAAACCAACCAAAAAACCCCTAGAAATCTGTTCAACAGTCAAAATTACTGCATTAATAATTTACTGTAAACTGCAAGCTGGAGAGCTTATTAAAGCAGTTCAGCTTGTGGGTCCCTTTTGAAGTGATTTAAGACATTCTTATCTCCACTGGGTTCAATGCTCTGCTCTCCTTGGGCTGTTCTGCCATGTGAGTAGTAAACACGGGCACTCAGGGCCTAGAAATCAAAATATGATAAGCAAGGGCCAGAATGAAGAGTAATTTCCTTTGCAGAGGATTCAGACCTCTATTCCCTCCATGAAGTTTCCCATAGTCCTTAATAAAAGCTACACATCCTGGGATGCAACTTGGTACAGGCATATTTGTTAGAGGAAAATAATCCAGCAAAGAGAATGAAAGAAAAACAACATCAAATACATGTGATACATCAAATTCAATTATTAGATGCTAGACATGTCCAAGGCAAAAGCAACAGCTGCTGTGGGTTCAGAAGAATTGAGACAGTGATCTTCTATTACCACAAGTATAAGTAGATTAATTTAATTAAAAAAAAAATAAAATGCATAAAAGCCAGTGAGCTAAACCACTAAAGCAAGAAGCAAATGCACAGTGGAAAACAGGACTACAGCTGGATCTCAAGAGAAGGCAACATGAAAAACCTCATCAAATTACCATGCCTTGAGAGGAGGCCCTCAGTTCTCCCCCTGACAAGTACTGATCAGCACAGATGCTGCTGATCAGAAGCAGAAGGGGTTCTGCACTGGGAGAGCAGAGATGTTTTTTTTCCAGAGGCTCCAGGCTCTCCCATGTGACAGCATCAAAGGCCCAGGCACACAGCTGGCTGCCCCTTTCACCTGTGATGTTTGTCTAATGTGCTATGTTTTTAGATCTGTAGGTTTATTACCTAATCATGAAATTGCCATAAAAGTAAGAGTTCGACTAACGCACTGAATTTCTAAGGTAGCTCTTAAGGAAAAACTCATGCCAGCCTCTGAATTCAGCTGCTAATATGAAAAGCATTTTCTGGGTTAAAAGCTAGCAGCTACTAGCTCTTCTAAGGAAATAAAATGGATCAGGAGAAGTGAAGGAGAGTATTTGGATCAATATTGCCAAAGAACGGGAGGTGGCTGGGAAACACCTACGGGTTTGGGGTGAAAGGCTGCACCAAATTCTTTCCTGATTTCTGCAGTCATTAAATGTTTATTGTGAGCCCGTAGCCCTAATGCCATTTCACAGCTTGGAATCCTTGAGCTCATCGTGTCTCACCATTAATTAATTCACATTCATTTTGTATTTGATCACGGGTGCAACTCCACCTAGGGCTGTTAGCTCTGATGAGGCAGAAATCTGGGACATCTCCAAGTACCTCGGGCTCACCGAGACACCGGCCCCTGCCAGCAGTGAAACACGGAGCTGGCTCGGCTGCATTGTTTGACTCATCTTGGAAACCACCCAGTCCCAGCACTGCAACAACCTGCCAAGGCAACCAGCTGGAGAAACTCGGGGCAAAACAATCTAGACAGCAGCAAGTCACTGTTACTTTAGGAAAAAACATGGGTGTAGTGACACTGGGCCATGTGAAAGCATAAACAGAGAGGATGATTTATCTCTTATCGTATCTCTCATCATATCTCTCTACTGACAATAATCCCTGCCTTTGTAAGAAGCTGTAAGCATGATACTCCTCTGTTCCAGAGGTTTCTGCTCCATCCATGTACCAGGACACAGGTACATGAGCAGCTGAGGTGTGTCAATACCCACTCATGTGAAAAGGACATTCTAGTAAGGGGATACTTGCACACTCAGCTCAGGAGACTGTCACCAGATGATGATCCTCCTTCTCCAGTTCATTTTAAAGCCCTCAACAGAGGGAAAGAGCAAGGAGAGAGGGGATGGGCAGAGGTTTCAAGAGAGCAAAGAGTCTCTTAAAACAAAAAAAGAAAAAAAAACTGATCATGAATTTAAAAAGTAATCCTTGTCTGGGTTAATGCTCACAGCCTTACATTCAAATCCCTTACTTTGACTCCTGTAGGTGTGAAATAGAAGTATTTTGTAAATACTACTCTACCCCAATTCTTGATTTTAACTACTGACAGGATGCACTGCACAGCAGTCTGGCCCCAGGTGGGCACAGCAAACAGAGGGATCTGTCCAAAGGTACAATGACAGCTATGGGAGTCCCCAGTGCTGGACCCAAAGTCTCTGGCCAAAGGGCCCTTCCATCATCTGGAGTCACCTCTCTCCCCTCTCCACTATTCCAGAAAACAAACTACAGTCAAGTTTACTAGGAAAGGTGGCTTGTACAAAAAAACTACAAGCACATTTTTTACAAAATTAATATTTATACCAACTTTGCAATAATTTGCTAGAGAAATATATTTTCCCAAACACTACAAACTCACAACTTTAACATTTATTAGAAGTATTAAACCCATGATTACAGAACCTAATCTATTTGGTTTAGGGCTTGAATTAGGGCCACATGGCTTGCTCAAAACTCAATAAAGCACCATAACATGGTAACCTGCCACTGCTACCAAGCAAGTTAAGGCTCTGGGAGGAGGCTTTTGTGTTCACATGGTCATCCAAGGATAAAAAGTAAAACTCTTAATTTTTCAGAATGGCATTAGTTGTATTTTTAAAGGAATCATAGTTGGAAAGTACAACTTTAAGTGAAACAGGTTCTAAGAGGAGAGCAATCTTTATTTAAGAAAACTCCAAATTTTCTTAAACAAATTTTCTTAAAACAACACTGATTAGAGACCAATTACAAAACTACCAAAAAAAAAAAAGGAGGTTAATTAAAATATCTAATTATTTTCACAGATGTAAAGAGAACACAAAATTCAGAAAAGAACTGCAAAGTAAAGACAGCCTTAGCAATTAAAGGCATTTTAGATTATGAATGAACCAATTTCACAGACCACTGATAACTCTCCAGCAGCTCTGGAATAACGATGTTCTGTGGAAGTACTCACTGTTTTCAGCAGTCTGGGGAACACTGTGAGCAAAGTGAAGCCAGCCAGGGATCCCCAAGGTCTCAGATGTGACTGTCTAACCACTCATCTGCTGCCATCCTGCCCAGTCTCACTCAGTCTTACCCAGCCCTGCCTGGGTGCTTCGATCCACTTGGAGTTTTCCCATGAAGAAATAATGTTGGCCAGCAGCTGCTTCTTTTCTTGCCTGACTGGATTAAGGCTGAGGAACCTGCAGATGAAGGTATTGCACTGCAAAATGACAAAACACGTTACAAACCCGCCCACAAATCTGCCAGATTGCCACCCCTGCCAGGAGTCCAGAGGGATGAGTCACACCTGGGGGTTGGTGCCCTTCCTCCAGGTGCAGGCAGCAGCTTCTGCTCTCCTGAATTTCATAAAATTATGGAATGGTTTGGAAGTGACCTTAAAAACCATCCAGTTCCAACCCCATGGGCAGGGACACCTTCCAGTCCCAGGTTGCTTTAAACCCCCTCCAACCTGTTCTTGAGCACTTCCAGGGATGGGGCATCCACAACTTCTCTGAACAACAATCTCTTAAAGACCTCAAAACATTAATGATCAAAATCTGGTCAAGTAAATGCAGTATCCTTCATAAATGCAAAGCACACTTCTGACAGCACCTTGTGCAGCTGAAAAGCTCAATGGGCAAATAATAACCTCTTCCTCAGGGCTACCCCATCATAAAGGGTGACAATTATCTGCTGAGCCTTGTGCCATTGTCACTGTTGACTCTCTAAACATCACCTCACCTCCAACAGCCAGATTTCCAATACCTAGAAATTTACAGCCAAGTAGTTTATCACTACAGAAGAACAACTTCTAACACTCCTTCACACAGGATTGACTTGGAAGATCTCTGGTCACTAATTTATTTTTTCTACATTCCTGCAGTGTGTTAGTCAGGAGCTTATGGGGTTTCCTGTCATTTTATCTGCTGTCACAACTCCAGCCAGCCCTCAGTCACAGGTGTGTCTCCAGTTTTAACCTAAAGACAGGCATTATTTACTGTTCTGCTTTGATACAGCCAGCCTCACATCAGGATCATGTAGGAATTTAGCCAGGCACAACCAAGCACAGCCAACACAACCCACCAGGGAAGGTTAAATTTCTTATACTTGGTGCAATATCAGATAGAGACCAATTAAAAAAAAAACTTTAAAGTAAGAAAGGCTAAAAACCATATTGTGTCACGGTATGGACATGTTTCAAAAGTCTTCTTGCCCATGTCACCTGGAGCTCTGCTTCTATACACTCCCTGAACCTCCACTGTGATGGCAAAACCGAATGGCCCTTGATTTTCAACACCTCCTTAACATCAAGAGTTCTCTGAAGGATGCAAATTCCAGCATCCTGCAGCCCTCAGACACTCACACACTTTTCCCAGAAGGAACCTGTGTGAATCTGAGCTCCCAGGGGGCTTGGAAGGCGATTGAAACCTTGACTCCCAACATAGGGGGCACTCCAAACCTGACCCCAGCAGCATCAGTCTCATGATTTACAAGCTGGTTGGGGTTTGCATTCCTCAGGCACATACAGGGAGGGGTTTGTCTTCTCAGCTCTTGCAAAATCCAATTAACCAAGATCTGCAACCAGCTGCTTCGATGCTGTGCTCAGCACTTGCTCTCTCAGAGATCACAAACATCTCAGGTAACTTCTACAGCAGCCAAATGGCAACTGTGTAAACCCAGGTTTACCATTTCCTTTGGAAAGAGTTAACAACAGACTTGTGCTAACTTAATGAACACAAGGTATTTTACGGTCAACAGATACTTTGCTATACAATTCAAACCCTGCAATAATCACAGGTTTCCATCAGAGCTTCACTTCCATGAATATTAATGAAAAATTCATCTTTGTGGAAAAAAATCAAGTAAGTAGACTTGTAATTTTGTTTTTTTTAATCTATACCTTTTGTGCTACCAAAAGACTTTTAGAAAACCTTAAGGTTGAATGAAAACCTGGCTGTTTAACAATGCCCTTCTGCTGCTCTGTTCTTTATGTGTTTTTTCCCTCTTCCGTACCCCTATCAAACATGCCAGATCCTCAGTCTTCAGTTCTTCACTATATACTTACTAAGGGATTCAAACATGCATTTATCCATGTTACTGAGTGGCAATAGGGATCTTAAATAAAGCCTGAGGATGCACAGCAAGGTCAGTTCAATATGGGCCAAGAGGAAAAAAAAAAAAGGGGAATGGATAGATCCTGAGGAATTAAAGATTCCCAGTTATGGTTGCAAAGCAAAACTCAGCTTTCCAACTGTTTGGATCCTAAGGCACCCTAATAGTCAGGAGCCAGAGCATCCCAGTGAGTAAATGGAAATCTGAAAACTTTAAAGGGGGACTATTAGAAATATTTTGCTTCCATCCCCCATACTCCTCCTTGCAAAGAATTTAATGGCAAATCAATTTAATTTCTATTAAATTTTAATACAAAACACTCCTGAACAGAACTGAGCAGACGCCTGAAGAGGTTTTTATACTCATTTTATTTGCTGAGTTTGGATAGCATGCATCATTTTACAGCACCGGCAGACAAGTCAGTGAAGCACACTGCTCTTAGGAACTTGTACTGTGGAATGTCTCCAAAACCATTACCCTCTCCCCCTCCACTGCAGTATGTAACACTAGCTGAAAACAAGACAGACACACATCAGGGCAACTTCCTTATGGCTACAAATACTCATAGCAGCGCCTTTTAAAGGAGGGTTTATTAAATCAAGTCATTGCACTTGGGTCATTTATTGCTATAGCGAACAAAGGCCATTAAATAACAAACACCTTTCATCTGTGGCTCTAACTGATTGTCTTGTTCTGTTCATGCTCTGCAAGCTCACACACAGGCACAATTTCTGCAGAGCAACCCCCTTGCAAGATTTGTTTCGTGCTCCAATCACAGTGAAGAGCTTGTATAACAAAATTGGGTCCTCCATTAGGCTCAATTCTTGTTTTTCATCACCTGCTTTACAGGCATGAATTCCAGGCAAGAGTTCAGTGTCTGACAAGAAGCACAGGATTCCTCAATTCATTAGTGATGCACTTGGGCAATTCAAGGTTAAAAGCATTAAGAGTCAATCAGCTTACTAGCAATTTGACTAGCATATATTACTCAATACCTGCATAGTGTATTGATCAGATTTCAATGAGATTTCATGAACTATTTGAATCAGTAATGGACAAACATTCCCCAACTGACTTTTTGACTTCTGTATTTTATGACACATCAATTATGGAAGAATCCCACAGTGTGGGATTACTCTCAAGAAGGAACACTTCCATGTCCCTTGAACAAGTGACATACTGAATAATTACTATATTTATTACTACTTCCATGAAGAGAAGCTTAATTACTTTCTTTTATTGGTAAAGTTGCCAAACTATGTGGCATATTTTTGTCTTTTAAGTTACAGCAGACCTAAAGGAGATGAGCTGATTAACAGAACTGATGAATTTGACTGGCTTTCTAAAGCTGTATGTTTTTTAATTCTTTAATCAGACAAACACAGCAATAAATATCATTGTCTCACATCACTTTGCATGTTATTTGTGTATTATTCTGGTGCAAGTTTTGAGCCCAGGGGTTAAAGATAATGGTAATCCACAAGATCTCAACTTCTTTTCCATAAAGTAACGACACCATGTTGGACACCAGTACAACGATGTCAAAGCAATTGTTCCAATCACTCATTAAAATACAAAGATGTTACTAAGTTTAGAGGTATGCAATATACTGAGAAAGTTTATGGCATAAATATATAAATATTGAGAGCTTTTGAGAGTATCAAAGTTCCAAAGGGATTTATTTGGAGATATATTATAAACAAAACCTGACTACTGTAAAACCAGATCAAGATGCATACTCGAACCACTAGAAAGACCAATGAAACACAGAAGCACAGATGCTGTGACTTAAGGTTTACTCTTTCATGCTGTATACTGTAATATTTTAGGCACAACAGGTTGAGTTAAGACTGGACTCTCACTTTGTTTCTGTATTCCTTGCATTTTGTGGTTTGTTAATTTTGTCATTATTACACAATTCAGCCTTAAATCCCTTTTTATCCAATAGTGCAAGTGACAAACTGTTCTGCTGAACTACTCGGATTAGATCATTCAATCTTTCTACAATGCATAGGAGTTTCACCTGCTTCATTGCACTAACAAATTCCTATCTCATTACTCAACTTATGAACAGCATAGTATTAATATTCTCACTGCAGACAGGCACAACAGCATAACCCTGGGTAGGACTGCCAAAATTATACAAATACCATATATTCCCTTTTGCATGTAGGGGAAAAGTAGTGACTACAATTACAATACAGTTATTCCATCCCTTCCAACAGATTATTTTACAGATTAGTTGCAAAGACAGATCACCCTATTTATAGTATAGATCTCTTTAAAAATTAAGCTACAGGTATTCAATAAAAATCTATTAAGAATTCCCTCTCCTTTCTATACAGATTCAGTAGTATTTTCAAGCAAACCAAAAAAAATAAGGTCTGCAATTCCAGCACAGTAAGAAATAAGGCCTCTTTTATATTGGCAAAAAATTACACCATTATTCTTTTTTGTTTTCTTATCTCTCTGAATATAAGACTATATTCCTTTTTTTTTTTTTTGTATTCAATAAAAATCTATTAAGAATTCCCTCTCCTTTCTATACAGATTCAGTAGTATTTTCAAGCAAACCAAAAAAAATAAGGTCTGCAATTCCAGCACAGTAAGAAATAAGGCCTCTTTTATATTGGCAAAAAATTACACCATTATTCTTTTTTGTTTTCTTATCTCTCTGAATATAAGACTATATTCCTTTTTTTTTTTTTTTTACTGTATTTAAGACTGTAGAACACCAGCATCCATTATAATGAAATAAGAGTCAGTTCTCCTTGTGTTCAGCTTTGAATTCCCGGCGAGTTAAAAACATTGAGTCCATAGCTGTCTCATGTAGACATCACTGCTTTCTTCAATTTTTCTACTTCAAGCTGAAAAAATGGACATTTTGAAAAGAAAGTCAGTATTGAAGTAGCTATAAAGTCTTCAAAGCTTTCACCAAAGTTATAACCTTTACATTGCAATGCCACTTAAGTATTGCACCAGTTTAGTACTTACAGTAGATTTTGTACCACTATATTGTTAAATGAACAGGAATTTAAAATAATTAAAAATTTGACTACAGTTCTGGTATAATCTTTTATAAAACAGATTTTTTTTTTATTTTAAAATCAGTTTATCTGCATAAACTCTCTCTGAAAAAAGAAGTCAAAGCTGGTTTATGGAATCACCTAACATGTCCCCATGTAACGCTGCAGCATCACCTGAGAGTAACTTCCTAAAACAGTCTTTCATGCAAAACACTGCCTGGATTAATTTGTACTTCTTGAAATGGACAGAGGACACCTGGAGTTACGTCCTCTTCATCTCCACTGCATATTTAAGGCATCTTCAGAGATTGCTTTAGAGTCACATTAAAGAGAGACTCACCAAAAGTTTCTCTCGTGTTTCAAGCAGCTTTGTAGCCAACAAGACATACTATTTCACAAATAAAATGCCCTTTTGTACCAGACTGAAATAATTTCCTACCATGAGCTCATCCTATCAACTACTTAATGGCATCATATTGCACTGCAGGTAGTGTTCTCCATCAGTAAATTGAAGAGTGGCGTTCATTCATAAAGAAATTTTTCAGATGCATTCTGTTCTGGCAAATCCTCCACACTTAATATTTAAACAGTTCATCAAAAATTCAGAGAAGTTTACTTTCGCCCTGTTTTTCTTTTGATTACCTAAATTAAATAGGTCTTTCAGTCTGATACATGAAAAGTATTAACTGTTTCTCTTGGACCTTGTCCAGTTAGACATATTTCTAGCAAAGAGCAGAATCCAGTAATGCTAGACTGAACTCCCACCCCAACCCCTATCCTGACTGTTACAGATAATATTCCAGAAAAAGAAAGCTGAACTTGGATCTTCTCTATGCATCTAAATACCTCATGAGACATTCACTCAATCACAAAATAAAACAGCAACACAAAAAGAGACTGAACAGGTTTGGTAAGACTTTCCTGTGACATCAAATCCCAGAACAAAGCCTCCACACCCCTAAACTCCCCAAAGTGATAACATTACCTCCAGACTGCTTCGCAACAGCTTCTCTTCTTCCAAATCCTTCTTTAGTTTTTCCAGTTCTCTCCTAATAGTAGTTAAGATAGAAACAGAAGTTAGGAGGGGGAAAAAGAAACTTCAAATTGCTGAGGACAAGATGCACAGGTCTTGTTTAAATTTTACAAGTGGGATTCACAAAACAAGGCACATGTCCACCAGTGAATTGTTACTCACATCTGTTGGACCACAGGTTTCTACCGCACTCCACACTTCTTACCTATAGCTATTTACCTATCCCTAGCTTCTAATCCCAATTTTAAGGGGGCTACTTAAAAGTTTGTGCTGTTATTTAATATTTAAACTTGAATTCAAGCTAAAATAACCTAGCTACTTCTACAGAGAGAATAAATTACTTAGAATATCAAGTTCCTACCAGCCATGTCTATACTGCAAATACTTGTACACAGTGTTACACAAGGCCTGCACACGTACTTACGTCATTACCACAAAAAATTAAATAATTTTACAATGAAAGCACAAACTGTTTAAGAAATACTTTCAAAAAGATGTAATGGATGCAGGAGTGCAAAGTAGGACGGAAAAAAATGCATACAAATTCCAAAAATACTCCGACATCAAATCTGTATGTATTTAGGACATTTAGTAAGATGATTTTCAATAGAAAGTATCTGAATTTATGTATTAATATGTTATTATCATAGAACAGCTTTCTTGTTCTAAAGTCTGGCATTGAAGACATTTATAAGATGTCTATATAATCCCTTGCAGATTGACAAAGGAAATATTTACCCATGCTCTTTCTTCAGTGCATCTACTAAACTCATTAAATCATTAATCTGAGTCCTGAGCTCTTCCACAGAATTTTTTTCATCATCTGGTTCTCCTTTAGGTTGGAGGTCTCCAGGTAAAAAGTCGAGTATGACAGAACTTGGTCTCTGAGATGAAGGTGGAATCAGTGGGCTGAATGCAGATGGCTAAAAAATAAATCAGCAGAAAGGTAAGAAGTGAAATCTTCATGAACTGAACGTTTACAGAATACAGGTTGTACCAGAATTGGAGCTAAAGTTCCCTTAATTTTCTAACTAAAAGGTAAAAAACAATATCCAGTTTGAATGGATTACTGGAGTACATGAAATAGTTACTTTATACAGTTCTTAGTTAATACCTGAGGTCCCTGTAGTCACTTAAAAAAAGTACTTACACTGCACTCCTCTATGCTTAAAAAAAAAGATTTAATGGATCCCACTGGATCATTATAAACAAGCTTTTGTGCACTTTGCTGATCTGCTCAGTTGTTCTACCCATCAGGAAACTGGAGGCTGAGCAGATATGGAACTTACTTGGGAAACACCACCTGATACAGCAGTTCTCATCAGAACTTATGCACTTGTAAGTATAAATGAACTTCAATACTAAATTTTTTACTATGAACTTTAAACTAAATGACTCAGCTCACTTGTACTTAAAAATAAGCACTGGCATTCAGATGGTTGCATGAACCTGTACTGGAAATGGAACAGGATGCACAGAACACCAAGCTGCCTGGTACTCCTCTGGCTCCTGGGTAGCATCATACCTTCTTTGTTTCAACAGGCTTTGGTTTGGCACTTTCTTCTTCTTTCTGCACCTTCAAAATTTTTTCTGGACCCACATTTTGACTTGCCTGGTAAACCATTCATAAGGAATGAAAAGGTTTTCAAAATTAAAAAAAAAACAAAACAACCAAAAAGCAACAAAACTTAAAAGTAAATAAATAAAGTAAATAAAGAAAAAACTTTCACATGTTTCTAAAACTGCAATAGTAAAGAGGAAAAGCCATGTAACTAAACTTAAATTGCTACACTAGCAGATTTTTCTGTCTCTGACAGTCAGAACTTTCCTTCCCCACATTCAGCTGAACTTAAATCAAACACAGGAATATTGGGCAGGATTTTCAAGCATATTTGCAATAAGTCTGTGACACTTTTGGGAGCCTGTAGGTGCTCCCACAAAACACAAATGGGCAGGAACTGTAGATGGTAACTGGCATGACTAACTATGCAACATCCAGTGACAAAAAGCGATTTCAGGGACTTCGCTTCTCCTTGTCTGCCAGCCTCACATCGGCACTAAGATCACAAACCCCATGTTACAGCAGCATTAAATTACAGATTTATAGTGGTCAATTGTCAAAGTCACTAAAGACATTTTCAGATCTGTGTGTATGTACAAGACCTATTTCACCAGTGAGGCCAGAAGAGTTGAGCATTTCCTGCAGCAACACCCCACGGAACAGGAACACTCCTTCAGCTGCAACACAGCTCCAGTTGCTTCTCTTACATTCACTTCCCTGCTGGGAATGGATCTCCCTGCACACAAAACCTACAGCAACTGAACCCCTGCAGCATTTTGCTCTCAGATAAATGGATACAAGACTCTTCCCCAGGGCAGTCCTGTTTCCTGAAAAGACAGTTTTTAGTTCCCTAGTAGGAGAACAGCCCCAAAATACTCACAGGACTACTGCTATTGAAACGGGAAGGCAGCCTCCTACCAGGCATCTTGGGCCGGCTGGCGGTCGGGTGTGACAGATTATCTGAGGTAGCTATGACATCATCAAAGCTTAACAGATCTACAAAAAGATGAAAACAGAGACCACCATCAAGACCAGAAGGTTTTGCTGTGTTCTTTTTATCACTTTTTTTTCAAACTTGAGACACAAAAAAAGAATTAGCAACATTCTTATTGTTTCGAGGATTTTCAGCATATACATCACATGAGGTGTCTGAAACAACTGCATGACTTTGACATATCTGGGAAACTGTATTTTCCCCCTTGAAAAAATGTAAGAGTTAATTCAACTAGGACTTAAATTCAGGTTGATTTGTGTGAACAGAAGAAATGCTCCAGCAACATGGCAGCATCTACAGAAAATATATTTATTACTTTTTCCAAGAGCTGCCACATTCAACTACTTGAGACCTTTTTTTTTTTCACTGACCTTGCATGAAAAGCATGAAAATGCAAGTTTAGTGACTAGGACAAAAATAAAAGCAAAATGGTGAAGTACATGCTGGTGTACTCCACATGATGGTAAAAGCTAACTAAACATTAACTGCACCTATGTCTGTGCAGGGTACCTTTTTCATGTTCAGTATCTAAAGATAATACACAACTTCATAAAATCTTTAATAAAACAGTTCAAAACTCCACTCTCATACTTTATTCAATCACACACATCTCTTTGCTCATTAGTCTCTTTATGCTTGCACCTCTAAGTAAACTCTCAGATCAGCTTTACATCCTCTGGGAACAGGCAACTTCAGGAAAAAAAATTGATAATATAGGAAGAACTGACCACAACTAGTCTTAGTAACATAAGTAACATAAGTATCTCACCTAAGGAACAACAGGACTTAGCCTTTTCTTCACAAAAATAAATATACTCACCTGGCAATAAATGTTTAGTGAGACTGAGTGGTGTTTTTTTATTTAAGCATTGACATTAAGACCACAGTTATTATATGTCATTTACAACCCAAATTCATCATTTATTCTACAGACTGTAACTAAAATGCCACACAGTATTCACTACAGGCACCATAAACAACACTCAAGATTTTGGGTTTGATTTTTTTTCATGACCTCTGATTCTTACTTGACATTATGATTTAGCAAATAGAACCTACAATATCTCTTTTCCTATGTTTCCATTAAAGGTCAGATGAGAAAAAAGCCTTGGGTACACTGAGCCAGACCATTCATGCCCCTTCAGTGTCTGGATATCTTAAAATCATCTGATTAATGCAAGTTTTATTCACACATTGTCAAAGCTAATTTATACATGTAGGTACTGAGTTTTCCACTGAATGTTTTAATTGATTTATATGTGTTCTCTGCATTAATATCCTTGAAGGCCTTAGAACATTCAGCTCCTTTGGACAGCCCTGATCAGACCTACTTCATCACCCATTCCTTTATAGCACTGTTACCAATCAGTTTTGCTGCTTTTTACTTCTATTCAAGAGAATGTCAATGCAGTCTTTTGCAAACATGCAATCACACCTGCAATTAAACAAGCAGGGGAGAAAAAAAAAAAGAAGGAAGAAACAGAAGAGCAATGAATGGCAAGCGGCTGACGGAAAAGAGGATGAGGGACAAATAAATGAGAAGGGATTTTTGTTCTAGTCTGTGCCAATATTTCACTTAATACACTGCAATCAACAGTGACCACAGGGTCATCTTCATGGTCTTTACTCAATTATTAGTAGTCCCACAGTGGTTCAGGTTGGAAGGGACCTTAAAAATCATCCTGCTCCAGCCCCTGCCATGGGCACGGACACCTTCCACTAGACCAGGTTGCCAAAGGGAAGATTTGGATTTTTGTTAGCTAGGTATCATTAAAAAGTTAACAAGAAGATATTTTATGCCTTTTTCCCTCATCTTACTAATTTCTGGCTTTAAATGATCCTTTTGTCATTCCACAGAAATGACAAATCATTTTGCAAGAAATTTAAGTAAGAATTCTAAATTTAGTTGCTATTATGATTGTAATGCCAGTCCTATCTCTAAACAGTAAACATCAGGAGTATTAAGAATATTAAGTATATATTATGAAAAATTTAAGTTTAAAAAAAAAATCACAATATTTGACAAGGCTTGAAGACTGCTACAGTCCTGAACTGTGTACTGTTTAAATATAGATGGTAGGATGAAACAAAAGCCAAGGATTTTTTCCATATTTCTAAGAGCTTCTAAAGGAATTTGTAACACCTGAGAGAATTGCTCAACATTAAGATTTTGCCAGCAGATTCCAGTCAGAGGGGATTCTGACTGTACTTGAACTTTTGTTTTTACTTTTCCAATTTATTGCTTTGGTATAGGGAAGAAATTAAAACACAGTTTGGTGGAGATTGGGGTTTGGGTTTTTTGGTGGTGGTGGTAGGTTGATTGGTTTTACTGCAGGCTTAGGGGGTTTATTTGATTGTTTTTCTTTAATTAAACAGCACTTTTTGTTATTTTAGAGAAAATTTAATCAGTAAACCATTAAACCAATAGAGATACTGATGAAGTCCATTGAAAGTTCACAGTCTACACCCATTTCAATCAATAAAATGATTTATCAAATATGATTCTTACAGACAGTCTGTGAGCAATTGTTGAAGGAAATTCCATCATAGTGCCAAAAAAGCAATGCCACACATCTGGAGATAATCTGGGTCAAAAAAAGGGCTTTATGGCTGAGCAAGAGCACCTTTCCAAGAGATGAGCTAAGCCTAAAGTTACATAGGATGGACTATTAGAAATGTCTCTTCTACAAGTTTACCAAGGATCCACCACAAAGCTGTTAGGAGCTTTGAGAGGCACAATTAATGAGAGGCTTTGTTAAGATTTGTGAATGCTTCAAGTGTATTCATAGGAGTTTGTCTTAAAAAGCCTTCACAAAAAGAAGCAAAGCTGAAGGGTGGCTGAAGAAATTATTGCCATGTGGCTGGGGTTTAAATACCCATGATACAAGTGAAACTTATCCAATATTTTAGAAGATAAGAACTCACATTAATCTGGAGTAAAAACATGGTGCCCATTCTCTTATTACTCATCTTGCTGAGATTTCCCAAAAAAAATTCAGGGGACAGCTATAAGCTATAAAATAGTTAAGTGCCCAAAAGCTTCATGATTGTGTTCTTTGTGTGTATAGAATAATAAAGCCATTCAACCTACATACACCAGATGTGCTAAAGGTACTGAACACATTTCACTACAAACAAGCAATAAGTTTGGGTTATCAATAGCTCAACTATAATTTTTTTCTTGCTTTTAGTCCCCACCAGTTCTTAATGAAAAAGCCTACTTAAAACAACTTCTTTAACAGCTAAGGAAAACAGGCATTCAAACAAACAAAAAAAGTGCATTTTTAATAGAAACCCCAAAATTCTAGTACCAATAATTACAACTGAAAACCACACTCACGATGTTAAGAAGAGGATATGTGTATGGAATAAAGCATTTGGATTTCCTTAGAGATTGTTATCTTACCAAAATGGAGAAGGGTAGGGTAATTTCCTGACACGTAAGAAGGGAAACATGGCAAACAGGATAGGAAACAAAATCTGGAAAGAAAAGTCAAGGAGAGGAATGTCTAGAAAAAGATTCTGAACAAAAAAATTATTTTACAAAGCAGGAAAAAGAAACATTTGTAGAAGAAACAGAATTGCTTTACATGTTCAGCATGCCAGTATTACAGCTTTAGTCTTTTACAGTACTCGATGCTAATCAAACACAAACATTTATGCAATTTTTCAAATAAAACTTCAAGAGGAGTTATTTCAATGTGATCAATGTTTCTAAAAGTTTCTAATTATTTGCCCTTATCTGATGGCTGGTGACATAATTTTGGCATGGGTTGGGTTGTTTTTGTCATTACAGAGTATTTAGAGCTTCTTATTATGCTAAACAGAAAGTGGCTCAATCTAAACCTCACTTCATGGTCAAACTAAGTTGCAGAAAAACAGGACCCATATTTTTTAAAAAAGTTTTTTCCTAAAAATTCATCTAGCTCTGGATCATAATCTGAAGAGGGGAGAAGAAATAAAAAATAAAGACTGGTAAAGCAGTTGCCAGCCCCAGCCATCCATTTTCCCTCATCTTTTATTAATACCTATTCTAGTTATTGTAAGGTTAAACAGTCTTAAAATCATATAAGGACTCAATATATTTTTTTATAGTTTTATATAGCCTTGCTGCACAGGGTATTATGTCTTTAGCAGCAGAGTATGTAGAGAATTAGAGCATGAGACTCAGTACATTTTACTAGCAGGAGTTTGGATCAGTCCCTTTTCACAAGAGCAGTAGAGTGACTTATGCAGATTGCTTTAAAGAAAGTCAGTTTGACAAAAGGACAAAACAAAAGGATTTCTGAAACTTTCCTTCAACTGCAGTTCCTTGACCCTTCTCAGTGCTGGAGCCCCACATGAGCTGCCTGAGCCTCCTTTGCTTGCTGTGCACCAAACAGAACTGAACAGACCTCACCCATTGGCCCATTGTGCACCCCTGTGCCCTGCCCCATCTAGACATTAAAATCCTTAATTTCTCCATAAGCCTGTAAAAACCTATGTTAGCAAAAAACATAAAAGAAAAAAAACCACAGATTTTTTTTTCACAATCTGTGTAGAATTATTCTGTTTCTATCACAGAATATTCTAAGTTGTAGTATATACATGAACACCTGACAGCACAAGTACTATGTTGCCACCCTGGTTCTTAAAGATGTCAAGGTAACTGGATGTAAAGAAAAAAAAAAAATATATATATATATTCCAACTATTTTCATAGGGAGTTTTTCCTGAGGTTAAATGATACTACCCTATTCAATAACACATCTAGCACAACCCTAGTGATAATCATAAAATTTATTATACTAGCTAGAAAGCTGATAATCACAGAATGGCTTGGGTTGGAAGGGAACTTTAAGATCTTCACCTTTCACTGTCTCAGGTGGCTTCAAGCCCCAACCAACCTGGCCTTGGACACTTCCCAGGATGGGGCAGTCACAGCTTCTTTGGGCAACCTGTGCCAGGGCCTCACCACCCTCATATTAAAGAATTTCTTTTTCTAGTACCTAATCTGAGCAGTAAAACTTCTGTATTAAAGACATACATGAATTAACCTTTCCTCATATAAAGCACTCACAGTTAAAAAGCATATTTTAACACGCTCAGTGAAAAAGAAGTCAGGAGTATTCTTTTTATTCCTAAACTGCTTCAGTTCTTTTAATGCATTGCTTTTATCATCCCAGTGAATTTATTATACTTTGGACCAACTATTCTACAACTAGAATATCACAATTTGCCTTAAAAATAAATATATTAATAGTATTTTTAAATTTATCATTACTAAAATATTTTCTGAGACAAAAAGTTGCATTTGAGATATGCAACATGAACACTGCAGGTATAATTCACTACAGCTTTTTCTGAAGTGGTTACTCATAAAATATAAACAATTTAGAGTTTAGAAAAATATGCTCACAGCAGCTGATCTCATACCTAAGTGACACACAGAGGTCTGGTATCAGATGCACTGTCAGTCAAGGGCTAATGGAACCAATACAGTAATTCAGAGACTCTGATCATTACATGTGGGTGCTTTAACCATTATCAAGGGTTTTATTAGATATATTTAGAATTAAGGTTTGGTTCAAGGTGCTTTAAGCAAAGCCATAAGCGTGCTATTCAAATGTAAAATGCTCCATGCTTTCTTAAGGCCTCAATTTAAGGTATGATAAAGTCAAAATCTAGAGTAGCTCTGAATTAAATCACAGGAGGCCGAAGGTAATGGCATTACTAAGAATTCTGAAGTTAGCTAGAAAAGCAAAGTTATCTGAACTGCAAGAGCAGAACAAATTGAACCAGCCATTAAGAAAACAACTTCAAAAAACTCAAGATGAAAGAGGCAGCAAAAAACCCCAAGCTTAAAAGAACCATCCATTATCTGTCTCCCTTCCTGCCCACTGTCACAACCCAGAGCTCAGCAGCTACCTGCAAATACCCTGCTGACATCTGCTCATCCCCTCCTGACTCTTACCTTCAGCTGCCTACAGCACTTCTAAAAAATACACAGGCATAAATGCACTCCGTGGCATTTTGAGTAAATCACTCAAAAAGCTTATTCCAATCCTGTAAAACACAGCAATCCAAACAGAAAGTCCAAAAGAACATTTCTTTTCTTACCTGATTCTTTAGAGCTCTTTACCACAAGTGAATCTACCTCTACTGATTTTGGTCTGAGTGGCAATGGTTCAGAGTCTAACTTTGGTTTTGCTACTGGCTCAACTTCAGATTTCGGTCGAAGAGTAACAACTTCTCCATTAGTTCTGTGGTAAGAAAAAAAAGACAAAACATACCCAGTCAAGAGATGAAACAGTTTAAAAGGGAAACATATAAAGAATTAGAAGCAAACTGAAAAATTACGGTAGATTTTATCACTTTCTAAAGCCTTGTTTTAAAACCAAGTTTTCTGGAGACAATTCTACTCCTATGAAAAGCAATGCTTCTGTTCCTCTTGTAGAGTTGTCAGATGTGCACAAAACCCATGTGAAAATAATCCAGAACTTTTACTATAGGACACACTTTGGCATTTCAATCCAAAATATTACACCTCAAACGACAGGTGAGCTGAATAACATTTTTCATCACTAATTCCTCCTGAAATAATTCAGAAACTGACTCCTTGACATTAAATAAATATTCCTTACAGGAAAAAAGGCTGACAAGAGCAAGTTATCTCTTGCTGGATATAGAAAAAGCAACCTTGTAGCTTTTGTTCTATCATGCATTCCTTCCATATCTGCT
>WBND01001085.1:83140-146642 GCA_013398595.1 Tychaedon coryphoeus | reverse complement strand
CCTGATCACGTGGTTGGCCTGTACATGCCAAATATAAATTGTGCTACTTTGACTAACTTACCTCCCAAAGCCTGTAAGTTTTATTGCAGTAGAAAAAGAAACAGCAGCCTGATCTTCCTAAAACAATGTTAAAAACTTTCAGACATTTAAATATCTCTAAGATTTAAAGGTTTCAATTATTAAAGGCCCACAGTTTACTATAGACTTCTATTTAACTGCACATGTGAATCCCTTTAGAGCAACAATTATTTTCTAAGCTGGAAAAGAATATGACTTGTGGTTTTAAAAAAATAATCTTTACTTGGGAAAGTCTCCAAAATACCAAAATACCAAGTAATACAATACCAATACTGCAATTCTATATTGAAAAGTTATTGAAGGTGTAAGCTCTTTGATGTAGCAGCTTTCTGCTTTACTTGCTGAAGGCCAAATCACAACCTCACTTTCTCTGGTTCTTTGAAGCCAACTGTACATCCCAAAGGGACAGTTACCAGTCAGCTGTTGGTTTACACTTCTTCAGGGTAAGGGCCTAGCAACTACTGTGATGGAGACAGAAAGGAAAAGTCTCTGTGTGGGAGATTGTATGGATTCAAAATCAGTCTTCGTTAAAGTTTGAAACTCACGAGGAAAAAAAAATTAAGTGTATGTAGAAGCATTTTTCCCCATTTATCCAGCAAGTCAAGTGAGAAGGCTCAAGAGTAGAGAATCTGAATGTGTTTCTATAGTAACTGCTTCTTTCCCCAGAAGCACACATAAGCCACAGTGAGTACCTTTAGCACAGGTACCTATGCTCAGTTCTTCCTTTCCATCTATCTTACCCTGTACAAAGTGCTCAAGCCTTGAACACCGAGGCAGCTCAAATTTTCAGGGTTTCCTTCTACACAATAATAATTCTCAAGGGCTGTGCCCACATTCTTTTACTCCAGCCTGTTACTGTAGCTACAGCACCACCCAGATGAGCAATTCCATCTGCCCCATGGTCAGTTATGCTCTAATACTGTCTCTGAGATGGATTCAATGTCTCAAAGGATTTGAAAGGTCTAAGTTCACATTGACAGAGACTTGGAGAACCAAGACACTGGGAGGTGCAAGGCAAAACTTATCCTTGCATCCTTTTCACCCTTAAAGCACACATTTTTTCCCAATTCATCCATGAAGGAAGATCAAACAACAAATCAAATTGAATACATGAATGAATTGGTGACTGCAGTTTAAGAGATACTGACTTGGATGCAGATGATGGCAAACCAGGTTTGTCTGGACGTTTTGGGTGCAGGAGCCCTGCTCTCAGTAAGCTGTTGGTCTTGCTTGGAGGAATAGGCTTCTTGGGTGGAACTTGAGGAGCTTGTGGCTTCAAAGGCTTCTGATCCAAAGCTCCTTTTTCATCTGATAAAGGAAATCACATTTTAAAAACCCCATGTTGTTTAGAATTCTTACACTACTAATCAATTAGAAATTACCTGCTGTCTTCAAAGATCAAAATGAAAAATAGACAGGCAAGTGTCTTAAATGACACCTTATCAAAACACACAAACTACTTACTGAGCTCAAAAGCTTTATCTTAGAGTAAGACAAACCTTCCTACTGACATGAAACACTAGTAATAAATTATGGATTCACATTATTGCACTGCAAATGACAGCTAAAACCAAAAAATCTTTGTACTGCTTTGTATTTTCTACAAATTCATTTGATTTCCTTTTAAAGAGGTAGGGTTTTTTATTTTGTTATAACTAGACTTCTTACACACACAAGCAGTATAATGTATGTACGGAAGAAAGGGGGAGAGAAATGAGTTATCTGAATAGCTGAATTTATTTATCTAAAGTGAACCTTCCTACAAAGAGATAGAAATTAGTTATGGATAAAAAAAAAAGTTATATTTATTTGTCCAATGTCTGCATGACCTAACTGAATCCAGTACAGAGAAGCTGACATACAACATATGGGACACTGAAAAATTCAAGATGCTTTACAAGCAATAGTTGAATAGGTTTCAATCCATGCGTCCTAATTCTACCCTGTTGGATAGCCAGAGCAAACCTTCTACTTTTCCCTGTAAAACTGTGCCACAGTTCAGTATACACAAAGAACTGAGTATTTTTTAAAAAATAATTGTTAGGTTACAGTAAGAGGTTATAGCTCTTTACAGTTATTGCCCTTATAGGGCAGTGAATCAGTAAAATGGGATGGGGAGAGTGACCTTCAGCTTTGATTCTCCCCATCCTCCCCTCCTGCAATTTGCTTTTAACCAAGTATTGATCTGGTGCAAAATGGATCTGGGAGCAGGGCTGGGTATTTGCTTCAGCTCCATGCCAGCAAAGTGCCTGAACTGCCAGGTCAAGGACTGATTTCCTTTGGACAAGTCCTGCAGCCGCTGAGCATCCCTCCAACCTTAAAACAGGAAGAAGCCAATGCTCTTTCACTGGAATATTGGGAAGCAAACAGATGCTAGAGATACTTCTGTCAAAAGCATTGACAGAATTCAGAGGTAGAAGTGTCTTCCCTCTTTGGGACACTTGAACATCAGCAGGAGACTGAAAGAACAAGCTGGCTGACAATATCTCAGTCTCTCTCAGCACGGAGCAAACAATGCAGGATGCTGAAGCAGATTTGCCACACGGTGGGGCTGCCTGCCCTGTGTAAAGCAGGATGCTGAAGCAGCACGAGCCACTGCTGCCTCCCCACCCAATACACAATACAGCCAGTTTCAAACACCCAACACCAGCCAGTACTAACTGCAGATCAATTGGCTTCATTGATGCTATCTATGCTGACCACAAGCTGAGAATTACCCCTTTTGCTTTTAAAAATGAGTGAGTTCATAAACAGGGCAGAAAACAATGCTGTTACTGAACCCTACTCCTGAACTCTCATCTCTTAGTTCTCCCTTCTAATACTCCCACTCAAAATCTGAATATAAAAAATGTCCATAGCTACGTGGAATAAGTTAGTACCAAAGGCCAAGGTTCACCATGAGCACAGAAACTGGGCATTTCTGCTGGAAAAAATGAGATGTCTTTTTTGGATTTTGCTCCTCAACGAAAAAGAGTGTTGGCTAAAAATGAATAGTTTAGTAATGGAAATAAAAGATACAAACCTGAAGACATTTACACTGGAAAAAAATTTTTACATGACACCACAAAGTGTCCTTCACTATACAGAAATATTCATAGAAACTCTACTTAGTTTTTGATCAATTTTTGATTGTAAATAAAGCAGATTTATTAGTCTCTCAATAGGCATGAAAATGACATGGTTTGATAGCTTCTGATTAGAGCTGCTCAATTAACATTTTTTTCTGAGAACTAGTTACAGAACAATTTCATTTTAAATGAGTTTAATTACTAGTACTAACAGGGCTATTTTTCCACAAGTACAATTGCACTGATAAATGGGCATATCTTCCAGTAAAACACTAGTGTTATCTAAAAAACTAGTTTTTACGACCTGATCTGCAACTGAACACATGACTAATTTTTCCTCCTGCATTTCCTGTAGCTCAATAAAGAAGAGTTCTCTACCTTACGTAATTCTGTAGCTTTCACATTCTTGTGTTTTTTGGATGGTGTCACTCAATATTTTTTCCTATATTCCTCCATGAACAGTGAGCTCAACTATGCAGAGATTAACACTATAGTCCAAACAGAAGCATTTAAAATTAAACTTCCTTAAGAAGAATTTAAAAGGAGTCAGGTGATAAACATTTCTGGAATCATACATACATCTCAATTCACACCTGAATACACCACTCCAACACATAAAAATTACTTGTTTGCTCACATGCAGAACAAATAGAACTGACTTTAACAAGTGTTTCTCATATTCAATACCTGAGAAGGTGCTTTGTTAAAAGGGGGGTAATAAAAATTGCCAAGGAAGCCAAGAAACCCATCAGCAGCCTCACTGGTAGAAATGCTGGTCAGCCACAGTTCACCATTCACAGGACAGAGTGGTTTTGTAATTTGGTTAAGCTGCAGGAACATCAGGATTTCTTCTGCAAGGCACAACCTTGTTTAAGGTTGTTAAAGCATCTCATTTTTAAACATAATCAAACATTTTCACTTGGCAAGTTTTTCAAATATGGAAAGAAGCCTTTTAGAATCTGTTTGGGTAACAACAGTAGCTTTGCCTCTGGAAAAAAGTGTCCTTTAAATTTTAAGAACAAAGCAATAAATGTCTCCAAATTCAGTGGAACTTGAAAATATGGACTATAGCAAGAATTAACAGGACAAGAAATGTCTATTTCTGAGTATTGTGACTGCAACATCTACCTAAGGAGTCTTGTACCTGCTCTGTGTAGCTCTTTCAAAAGACTTTTGATCAGTCTGATTTTTGCAGCAGTTAACCTTTCCCTTTCTAATAACTTACTACTGCTGCTAAAAACTGCAGCCACTGCCACAGAACTACCCATTCATGAATTTATAGCAGCTATGTTATTGTGCAGTGCAATAACCAATCTTCAGAACTTAATGCAGTAACAGAAATACAGATTTCAATAGTTTAGCAGTTCCTCTAAACACTCCAAAGATATTTCTGTAACATCTCACACATGAAAGCTTCAGTAGAAAGTATCAAGGAAGTTTGTATGACAGCTCCAGAACAGAGAGCCTACTGGCAAAGCAGCCAAGTCACCACAAAGAAAACTGTCCTTACCTTTTTCTTCAGACCTCAAAGAAAGGAATTTCTTCTCTCCAGTTGGCAATTCAGGTCTTGCAGCTGAATGCAAAAGCAAACCATAGACATTTCTCAAAGAGCTTTAATTACCTTGGTCACTAACTAAAAATAAGACTCATGCCAAGTTGTGTCTTCTCTTTTGCAAGGAATGTAATACCATTTATAAACACTCACTTGAGCCCAGAAAATGGTACGCCATTGTTAAAATGTTTCCAAAGCAGGCTCCATCACAATTTTAAAAATACACAGCAGCAGGAAAATGTATAAAGTATGAAAAGTAACCTCAAAGAGTGACTATGGCTGCGTTACTAGGAAATAAAAAGCTACTTCTAAATTTTCTTTTGAAGTCATGCACTGCTTCTGAAATTTAGCATTTTCTCAGACCACCATAGGTGTACTACATACCTGGACTTTTAACTGGAGGTGGAGGTTTCTTTGGCCTCTGCAAAATGAAGAGTAGAAAAACCAAAGTCAAGCAAGCAAGCAAACAGATATTCTCTGTATCCAAGACAGCCTCATTTGTGTTTTGTTTTGCATACTGTAATGTGGAGCTTGTTTACTAGCTGATTTCCAAGTATTTCATAAAGGAGGCAATCAATTCAGACAGGAAACACAAAGACCTGGAATAATTCCTCTGATATCTCCCAGACAAACAGATACAAAAATTCAGGACCAAAATTCAGGTCTGTTCAACTGAAATCAGTGCTTCAGCAATGTGCATAAACACAGGGAAAAAAAAACCCTGAAAGCCAATAATTTCATCTTTTTTAGTCCAAGGACTAAGAAATGATCACACTCATTTTAATTTCAATATGTAAATCTCAATCTTAGTACATACCAGTTTAAATGCCAGTTTAAAAGAGTAACCAGGTAATTTTTTGAGCCAAAAATGTTCACTCTCACTAAAAACAGACTTCTAAATTAAGTATCAGAGGACTGGCTTCAATTAATTGACTTTCAAATTACAAGTGTAAGAAAAAACAAATAAATGCTGCCAGCATATGTCTCAAAGACTGTAGTTACAAGAAAAATATTGATTTGAGCTCCCTTGTCATTATATTTTAGTGGGAGAAACAGGGCAAACTACACCAGCCATTAAAAATGTACAAAGTATCACAATGCAGCAGTTGTACATTGAAATTGCTATTTTGAAACAGTCATTCATCACTTTCTGATACACTTGAAGTTGAATCTCTCTCCTGCTGAAAGGAGACCGGCACCTTAGGAGAGATCTCAAACACTCATCCTCACAATGTGATTCATTAAATTGCTTTACAAGAGGGGCCTTTCTGGTTGTACTATGGACAAGACTTCCTGATAAAATGATACAAAAGCCTACAAAAGCACTTGTTTTTCACACAGCTACTGCTGAAACCACACAGGCTCAGTCTAACACAACCCCGCCAAAAACGCCTCTCAGTGGGTATTTTTAAAACAGTTGCTAGGGATGGATTTCACTTCTGTGCCCATACAGCTATTGAATAAACTCTTTTTAATGCAGCAAGATTTTATTCTATCATGTGAAATGTAATTAAGCAAGGAGAAGAACCCATATACAATTTCTTTCTCTCGTTTCAGAGGACACAAAAGCAGGTGAACCTAAGTAATAAGATTCTATTTTCTTTCTTCCCCGAAAAAGTAACTACATTATCCAGCTGTGCAGCATTGCTGCCCGTACCAAAAACAATTAAACAGAGTTCAGCATCAGCTTGCCACTATACAATTCTGCTCTGTGTTTTCATGAAGTCAGTATCAAATAGCTGATTATGATCACCAGCCATCCAATGCCT
Source organism: Tychaedon coryphoeus (assembly GCA_013398595.1). Classification (NCBI taxonomy): domain Eukaryota; kingdom Metazoa; phylum Chordata; class Aves; order Passeriformes; family Muscicapidae; genus Tychaedon; species Tychaedon coryphoeus. The sequence continues at coordinate 140,175 of WBND01001085.1, read as the reverse complement.
TGAGCCTCAAAGCTGCTCAGTGCAAGGTGAATCCCTGTGCTGAGACACTGCACACAAAGCAGAATAAAGGATCAAAGCAGGGAAATGCTGTTTAGGGTAAAAGAATGGTTTCTTCTCCCTCTCCGTAGGAAACAACTCTGTATTGTGAAACAGCAACCCTACCTACTGTTTCTTCTTGTATTTTATGGCATTTATGCTGCTCTGCACAGCTGAGAATCCGTCCGAAAAGAAAATTCTGATTGGGGGTAGGTAGGTTTCTGTGGACATGAAGCAACCCAGGATAAATGATAAATCAATAACTCCTGATCTGGAGCTGAATCCACTTCCCTGAGGTTGATGTACATTTGGGAATTAACACAATCATCTTTGCTACACAAACGTGTAGCAAACATTTGTCACAAATGTGACAGAACAAACATCACACTAATCTCAACAAAAAAAAATTGTAACCCAAGGACCAAAATTATAAGATCATTGAGTACCACAAGAAAACATGAGTTTCTAAAAGTTAGTATACAAGATGGTGAAAAAATATTTCCAAATCTCACCCCAAAAATATCCTTCATATATTGCAGCCCACTGCAAGTTTTGACACAGAAAAATCCCAGTCAGACCTAGAAGGGTCACTCAGCATTTTGTAATTAGTTACTGAAGGACTTGAGATGGTAAAAACAACAGCTTATCTCCTTCCTAAACAGTAAGGGTTTCATTCAGTAATTAGAAACATGTAACACTATGCTATCAGAACTACACCCTTTTCTAAATGATCTGACCATCCTCATTAGAGTTTATCTCAAAAAACATGCCTCACTTTAGTATTTATGGACAAGTTAAACACAAAGATTAACCTTTTCATCTTTCTTCTTTTATACAACTAGGTCAAGATAAGTTAAAACTGCCACAATTGTAATATTTTAAGCAGCATAATGTGCTGTGACCTGTTTTATTCTCCGCATTTTCATCAACAGTTTTTTGTGATCCTAAATAATAGGTGTAAGAACTTACAGGGAAGTCTTTATCAGACTCTTGTATTTGAACAGCAAAGTTATCAGGGAAGACTCCTTCTTTACCATTGAGTTCTCCTCTCCACCAGCCTGGCTCTCCAGTGTCCTGAAACAAACAAAAGGTTATTTCAACCAATATTTACTACTTCCCCAGAACAGATACAGTTACATAACAACTTTTTCCCTTTTACATGCAACATAAAGTAATTGTTTGTCTGAAATTGGCCAACTTAACAAGCGGAAACATCCACAGATCAGATCACGTTTGGCCAGTTTTTGTTTATTTTCCAAAATGCAGGATGAAATTATATTACATCATATAAGATAAAGGTATAAGGATAAGATCTCCAAAGGGAAGGAAAGTACACAAACACAGTTAAGACCTAACACACAACATTTGATCTTTTCAGCTTCCTTGACCAGCAAGTTGTTCTGTAAATAGTTCCAATGTTATTGGCATGACGCACAATTCTACTAAATAAAAGTGATTCTGATGTGATGGATCAGCTCCACTGGTCTGAAAGGGTAAAGAAGCAGAAGAATAAATCCCACTAAGAGAAAAAATAACCATACTACAACAAAAGAAAATAAAATATTGGGTAATTAATTCAGTGGCAGAAAAATCCATTACATGACGTTACTGGATCAAGGCCTTTGTTCATAACAGAAAATATGATGTTATACTTTACCAGCATAAATAACAGCTTTCCTCTGTGCCTCCAATCCAAAAAAAAATCACAGAAACCTACAATGGTTTGGTTGGAAGAGACTTGAAAAATCATCCAGTTCAAAGCCCCTGCCATGGGCAGGGATGCCACTCAGTCTGGACAACTCTTCTTAGATCCACTTTGGACCAGTGTGTGCTTGGGGTCAATTGGTTTATAAAGACAGAGAGGCAAGAGACTGAGTAGAGATGGGGCAAGGGTTGCTGTGTTTACAAAAGGGCCTTCCACAACTACTCTTTCCCACTGTACTTATGATCAAGGATGCTCATAGTATCAATAATTTAATTCCATAAAAGTAAAATCTTAATAAAGAAAAATGTGTTAAGTTTTCTTCTGCAACTGAGAGAAAGTTGAAGATGAAACTTTTCACTTTTTACCAAAGTCATTATTCCTTAATATAGCAAGTATATAAACAAAAGTCTGCAGAATAGTGCAAGGAAATTAAGTATGGGTAGGTTTATTTCCTGTTTAGAACCATCTCTGCAACAAAATGATCTATCAACACAAATGAGAGCATTCAACTAAATAGTCATGTTTCTCTTACAGACAGAAAGTATCACTAATTTCTGCCTGGTTATTCTGAATCACCAGGGAAAAAGAACTGTTTCTGAAGGTAATGGGGCTGTTTGCAAAGCTTTTCCCATTTCCTCATTAAAAAGGCATTTGGTACTGAGTGTGCACTGATCCCACCAGCCTCTGAGGATCCCAAGATAACCTCCCACTCTGGAAGCATCTTTGAAGTCATCTGGATCTCCAAGTGCAGAAGCACAGAGTTGACTCTCACATGAGAGAAATCAGTCTACAGTAATATCTACTCCAACAGACCCTCCTGGTTCTCAATTGATACATGACCTCCCTGCACAAAATTCACCAAAGCCATACACATGGTCAGAGCAGACCAGACTTTCTTACCTTACTGATTATTTGAATGATCTCGCCTTCTTTAAAGCTGAGCTCATCATTTGAGCCATCATAGGAAAATATTGTCCTGCAATATTCCTTGGCTGGAACAGAAGAGCACAATTAATCTGGATACCATAGGTAGTAATATTTATCATAACAGCTCACTTATGCTGTCTGAGAGCTGAGAAATCCACACTATAATTATACTGAGAGCTGAGAAAGTCATACTATAACTTTCCTTCTAGACCAGCCACCTGAGACTGCTTTATGAATACTCAAATCACAGGAAAAATAAGATTATATATTTATTCAGCAAAGGAAAATAAATAAACCTTTGACAAGTTAGAAGTATAAGCCCCAAAACATTTTTTCACAACAGCAAATTAATTCAAGCCTTCTGATTTCAGAGGGAGAAAAGAGGCATTAGAAGTGTAACAGTTAAAATTGTAACAGCCCATAGCATTTATATATTCAATTTTGAGCTACTTTTCACAAAAATGGTTTCAAGCTTATTAGAGTTCAGATGTATTTTCTCAAAATTAATCTAAATTTCAAATTTGCAATCCTAATTAAATACAGGCAGCTGTTTTCAAGTGACATTCTTTATTAACATGTTCAACTACAGAAATTTCAAGCAGCAGACTTCAGAAATTGTGTAGTGAAACCAAGTAACTGAAGCAAAGGCATTCTTTGGCTAAGCATCTGAAACCAGAGCTCATCTGAGCCCACAACTCAGCCACAGCCTCTTCTGCAAAAGCAGAATGAATAATTCTTTTCTTTCCATTTGGTACAGTTCAAAACTAATCCATTTAAAGTTGTGGTAGCAATTGAAAAAGCAAGATTTGTTTTCCTTTCCCACGCTGGCACAAAAAAAAACATGAGAAAGGCCAAAACACATAAACATAGACTTTTTAACCCCAGCACATTTAAAATAATTTAGCAGATAAAAAGGTTGAATTTCTGTATCTGACACACCAAGAAAGAGGAAGAAAACAAAGAAGACTCTTTAGGTGCTGCCATAACCTCTCAGGTGTTTGGCACTGACACCACAATGAGCAGCTGCTTCAGCCTCCAGTCAGAGCAGCACACCAAGCCACAGAATCACAGAATCACCTGCAACTCTTAATGACAGCTTTTGCTGGGTGGTAAGAGAATAGATCTGTCAAACCTTTTTGCTGCTGCTGTATTTTGTTTAATCAAGATCCACATCTTTAGTTTAAAAATGCACAATTTGTATTCACAAATAAAAACCAGTGATAACCACTATGTTAAAATGCCAAGTATGCCAAGGTTCAAGAGATAATAGTAGATATATATGTATGTGTGTTCATAGATATGTAACCACATGAGCAATCTTAGGCACAAGAACTTGTATTATTTTGATGTCTTATCTAGTGATCAAGAATGTTCAGCCACAGCCTGATACATTGTGGTTTATGAAGAATTTACAGAAATGTAAGAACCATGTCAAAGAGATGAATGTTTAAATTGAGGTCTAAAGCCCAAAATTCATGATGACTCTAAAATAATTCAACAGGTACACTACAAACATCTATCAAATTTGAAGATTTTATCAGTAGTCATGAGTGACTGTAACATTTAACTAAATCCTGATCCTGCGAAAATACATGTATTTCCTTACTGCTGGGGAGTTGGTCAGTATAATCCTTTATCTCCCCTCCTCCTCCAAGCACTTCTCCCCTCCTCACACAGACCATGTCCCAGAGCAGACAAAAAGCAGTGACAGGAAGGGGACACTGGAAGGGTGGAGACAGGGAGCTCTGCACCCTGCCCAGGTCCCCACGTGCCAGGCTGTGAACCCCAGCATCAGCACCACCAGGAAACCCAGACATATGAGAGGAGTTTGTACCATCTGCCTTTTTGTATCTGCTTTTGTGAGCCTGGTATTCTGCCAGTAGTTAAGTTTAAGAAAGACTCCAGTTTAACTTTACAGCATTTAAATTTCAGTAAATATTTTTAAAAGAACTTAGTTTTAAATAAGTCTTTTCCAAAGTCTCAAGACTAACAATAGAGTAGGAGGTATCATGGATATTGTATCCTAACAAAATTGGGGGAAGAGGGATCACATTGTAATTATTTTATTTTTTAAAGAAAATATTTTAACATACTTGCACCAGAGGCCAAAACAAGCTTCCAAAACCAGAAACTCACTGCAAAATAAGCCATCTTAGCCTAAACATTTCAGAAATCTGTGTTTATCTGCTAACAGATGAACACAGTTTATTTTAAAATCTGGAGTCTCAAAACTGAGGATGAGACACATGAACTACACTATATTTAAATAAGACACTAATGGAGAAAAGCTTCCTATGGTGTCTATAGGTATTACCTACTGATGTTCTCCTACAGCTTTTATTGCTGTCATATTTAAGTATTCTGTCATATTTAATTTTTATGCCAAGTTTTAGACAAGTTAAATTTCACAATGCTCAGAGCTGCACATTGTCTTGCTGGTTCTTAGAGCAATAGCACTAGAATGGTTTAAAAGTAAGATGTCACAGTTTTCTTATTTCTGCAAATTACACATTCCATAAAAAACAACACACCAAAATAGGATATTTCCACATAAAACAAAAATATACTTAAAATTACAATACATAAGTTGACTAAACATCTGCTCTGGAACTGGGGAAATAAGCAGTCTACACATCACATAATCAAAGTTAATTTTCATACTTGGTTGATACTCCCACAAGATGTTTTGGGTTGGCTTAAAAATCTCTCTCAATAAAACTCTGCAATTTGACAGCAAAACTAAATCATAAATTCTTAAAAGAAAATAAAGTAAAATAAAAAAAAAGCAGTATAAACAGAACCACAAAGGAATTGGATTATCAAGAGAACAGACCTCAACACAACAAACACCAACTTTCTGCTGCACGCCGCCACCTCCACAGAAAATCCTGAGCCTACAAAGGAACTTGTGTAACTTGGGGACAGAAATTGTGCTGGGAGACTGCTCCATGGAAATAGGTCTCCAGCATCCCATCAGAATCAAACCAGGCAGAAAGTACATCCCTTTCAACATGTCAACAGAAAATTAATGCAAAAGGACTGTTGCAATAAAAGTTCCTACCACTCTTATTTTGTTCTGGGAATCAACCCTAACGATGTTTTTGATTCTTTATTTACAGAAATGTAAGCAAAAAATTCCTTCAGACTTTTTTGCACTTGCATAACTCCACAAAGGTACAGAACATTACATGAAACAGTACATGCAGATGTTTTAGATTTTAACACAAAAACATTTGATAATGAAATAGCTCATAAGAAAGGACTACCACGTAACAGATGTAAATATCCATCAGCCTTACCTTTTGGTTTGCTTTCAGCTTCTGGTTTTATTACTTCAGGTGTGTTTTCAGTTTTTGTTACACTGGGAAAATGAATTAACTTCGTTCCAGGGGGAGGGTTAGGTAATGGCTGCATGAAAGCAAAATAACTTTGTTAACAAAAATTCTTTAGAGTTTTGTTTTTGATTAGGCTACAGAATATACTGAATTCTTCATTAGCTGAGATTATGAAAATTGCCATCTCCAAGAGATTTAATGAGCCTTCCCACTAAGCACTTAGCTTTCTGTATTTACTTCATTACAGACACTGCAATTAGAGTTTGTTTACTGATTAAAGACAGCACGGCTTTCAAACTGATCTCAGGATATGGCCAAATATACTTTAGCAATTGTACTTCAGCAGTTCCAGGTGTTACTCTCACATTAGCCTGAATATTACCTCCTCCAGCACCTAACAGAAGCAGTTATTTAACAGCTCTGCTCAGAGTAACTTGCTGGCCATGCTGACTTTGCACTGGAATAAGGCAGGGATGTTCAGCAGCCACACACCACCTCAGACAAGCAGTTTTTTAACTACTCAGACAAATGAAAACATCCCAGCTTCCCTTCACTCTCAGCAATTTGTATGGAACAGGTTAAGTGTCACTAGAGATTTCTCCTAAATGAAAAAATAAAGAGGCATTGCCACAAGTTTTAGAGTTAATATCTAACAAAAATAAACTACGGAATATTTCATATTTCCCCTTGGAAATTATTGAATTGCCAGGCAGATTCCAACAGCCTCAGCTGCATCCACTTTTTCACACCCAAAGAGCTACAAACACAGAATATGATCTTACAGTCAGTACTTACCTGAGCAGCCCTAACAGCATTACTGAAGTGAAAAATCCCACCAACTTTAGTTACTCTGCTCATTTTCATTTACAGTTCAACTTTGCCAACCTTCTACTGTCAGGGAAACTGCATTTACTCTCCTTAGAGCCAGACAATGCCTGTAGGCTGGTGCTTGGTGCCATACCATAAAGGAAGCCAAGGTCACTTGGGATGTTCCTGCAGTACCTATGCAATTTAACTCTCTCCAGAATGGTATATGAAGGAAGCACTAAAATAACCCTCCTCTGAGATTAAACACCTCCAACATGGAAATAGTTCTCTACATTTCTCCCTTCCAACATAAGATGCAATTAGAAGTAAGAAAGGAAGTTTAGAGGAATTTTAGGCAGAGTATAAATAGCCTGAGTCCAGGCAGGATGCTGGGAGAGCTGGAACAATCTCCTGCAGCAGCATATACACTCCTGGGCACTTCAGATCCATCAGTGCTCAGCCTTCCTGTGCTGAACAGTCTGAATTTTCCAAGGGAAAAGATCCCTCTCTCCTCTACACAGCTTTTTTTTTTTTTCCACTGTCTTGAAAGACTGACAGTGCCCTCCCAGCATTTCATCAGCTAACCTCAAAGCAAGTTAAGCACAAATCCAAGGAAGCCACCTATTTTCACAAGAGCTTCATGAGAATTTTCTCCCTTGGGCTCACCATGCTGTTCTATAACTCTGTCCACCTTTGGGATGACTTTGGCAACAAGTGTAAGTGGAATATTAAGTGCTAAACTAAATTGTTTATTTCTCTGATATTAAGCTGTGCAAAACAATTTTCTCACTTCATTTCCTCTCTTTATGAGAAATGACCTACAACACCTTCCCTGACAGGCCAACCAAAACTGCACAGCATCAGCACATTTTATTATTTATACACAGTCAAATAGAACAATTCAAAAGGTCTGAGCAGACTTCACATTAATTGCACAAGTTTGGATAGGCTCCTTATATTCCTAAGTGAGAAGTTTTACAGCAGAGAAGCACCCTCATGACAAGAAAGCAAACTGTAAGCTAGGTCCTGAAAATCTACTCTAACAGCATTAACATGAAGATGTTGTGATCACAGACTGCCACATCAAGGGACAAAGGAGAGGAATGAGGAGAATCCACGCAACTTCACCAAAACAGAAAGGTTTGAGTTGGAAGGGACCCTCAATGACCACCCAAGTCCAACTCCTAAGCACAGACACAGAAGCACGCTGCTCAAAGCCCCATCCAGTCTGGCCTTGAACAATTCCAAAGATGTGGTAACCATAACTTGTGTGAGCAACCTGTTCCAGCATTCCATTTCCCTCACCGTGAAGAACATCTTCCTCATCTCTCCTCTTTTCTTCCTAAGTCTCTCCTCTTTCAGTTTAAGCCATTGCCCCTTGTCCTGTCATTAAAGACCTCAGTAAAAAGTCTCTCTCCATCTATATATCCATTTATATACTGAAAGGTTGCAGTAAGGTCTGGCACAGTTCTTTTCTAAACAACACCTTTTTTAGGAGGCAACATTCCCAAGCTTTAAACAGAAGGCAACACACTTGCAACTTTTCAGAATCATCTGATGCTCTGACCAGACCAGAAACAAACACTACACGCACCATGCCATTGCTCTGAGCATTGCTATTGAGGGAAAACACATTCAAGGAAGCCTCTGATCCTCCCTCCTCCCAGGGAATCACCTCACTTTTTGCCCCACACCATTACAATTATTACCATGACAGAGGAAAATAAACCACTCACCAAAACAGCATTAATGACCATAACCCACAAACCAAAATTGAAATGGACAAAGGCTTTTAAAAGCTTTCTTGATTACCTGAGTCAAAACTGAAACTCTGGACTATCTCAACTGCCTTTAATTTATCAAAAGCTGAAAATCCATATATAAGCTCTTAGAATAGCAGTTCAAGTTAAAGAATTGAGCATTGTTGCTGTGCTTCTAAGGGGTAAGAGCGGTCTCGAGTTCAGATCAAAACAAAATTCAAACAATAAAGAATAAAAGTGCTCCTTTTCCCTCATTAGAAAATGCGAGAAAGAAAATGCAAAATCCTGGAACTCCATTTTTCAGGCTTACAAGCTTACACAACCAGTAATTTACGAAGCCAGAAGCTTGGCAGCACTCACTGAAGATAATGGCAGTTGACACCTAGAACAGCAATCTCAACATCCACCAAAGCTTGGTAAAAAAAAAAAAAAAACAAAACACCCAAATAGCCAAAACACAAAGAAATGCCAAAATATTCCTTATTGTAAAAGACAAGTTTAACTTGCATAGGTAGGATTAATCTTCTCCCAGACTATATAGAAAGTCTGCTACAAGGTGAACTACAAGAGACCTCACACTGCAGATGTGTTTGAGATGTCAGGGTGTCTTTCACCACATGGCTCTGAATTGACAATTTATGAATCAGCTTGATTTTCAGTCTCTAATGGTTTAAATATCAAGACATTTGAATAGATCTTTTGGAATCAATGTTAAACACAACTTACTGTGAAACAAATTTGAGGGGATTTGTTTTGTTTTATAGGCAAGAGCCCTGTGAGAGGACAATGGTCAGATACCACATCTCCCAAATTATTTTTACAGGAAAGCTCAAAAGAAGAATATGTACCACTACAAACCTTATCTTGCTTTTTATCTTCTGATCTTTTATCTTCTGATTCATTACTGGATAATCTCGTTTTAAGTTTCACTGAGCCCTCCTTAAAGATATCTCCAAACCCAACTCCTCGGATTTTCTTTGGCTGTGCTGGTCCCAATGCAGGTTCACTCCCATTTCCTGGAGACGTCACAGGTGAGGTAGGACTATTGAAAACAGGCTCTGAAAATAAAATAAGAAAGGGAAAGCTATTTTAAAAGCTGAAATTATTTATTTGCCCTTCTGGGAAAAAAGTGGAAGCAGCACAGCTTTGTGCATTGCTCCTGATAAAGAGCTTTTCTAGGAACACCGCTATAGCTGTAACACCTCACATTTGTTCTCATTTTATATTTAATGTAAGACAAACTTAAATCATGCCAGTTTTGCCCTGATTACTTGGCAACTAAGTCAACAGCTCACTAATATTCTTGCTACTTCAATTAGCACTCAGGCTCCACAGCCTGCTAACGTCAGTGTTTTCCATTAGTTTTATGAAATGCTGTTTACACACTCTCTGAAAATGGCATTTTAGTCCAACATTTAAAAGCTTCTCATTTCAACAGCTACAGCCATAGAAAGCAATAATCAATAAAGGTCCATAATGAATCCAAACATGTTTCAACCGCCTTAGGATAACACAGTGTATTTCAGTGGCAGAATGATGCCTCTCAAGGAAACAAAGTGACATTTTCCTATTGCTCAAAATGCTTCAAGCATTCAAACCAAATATAGTTGTTGGAAATTATTCACTGGTGGATAATTCAACTATTTACAATTCTTTCAATCTTTCAGTTTTAAGGGACAGCATTTACCCACCCCCCAGAAATTCTATTTCAGAGAATAACTTAATTTTGTTGCTAAGAGCTTTGCAACTTTTTTTAAAGTTTTTTAATTATGGTTAGATCTGTTAAAGTCCACAGATTAGTATACATAGGCTAGCAATTTTTGCATGCAAAATTCCAGGAGACAGTCATGTGAAAACAGACAGCTTCTATAAATCAAAATGGCCTCTACATCTTTTAGCCTTTGGGTCTTAGCCTTTTCAGCCCATGCAGGCCTGTGAACTGCAATAAAGATTAAAGCCTCTTCCTTCAATCATAAATTTAAGGTATTTTGATGGTACCATGAAGATAAGTTGCTCTTGACTTCAGTTGCTCACCTTTTGTCTACCCAGATGCTCTTTATTTAGTGATAGCCCCCTCAGATATCTCATAGGACAGCTAAACATCCCTTTGGTGGGCAAACTCCAGGCTGCACCTTTGAAGGACCACAGGTGAGTAAAAGAGGAAGTTACTGTTTCCCAAGAGTGACGAGGGAACCAAAAGATACTCCAGACTGAGAAAGTACTGAGCATTAAATACAACCTCTGGTGGATGAGGGGCTGAGAACACCAACTTGTTAGGTAGAAAATACAATTACCTCAAATTACTGTGCAATGTCACTGATCTCAGTATTCAGGAATTAAGACCAACACACACCCATTTGTTAATTCACTGCACCAGACCTAACTAAATTCAGAGAACCTGACCTCCAAGGAAACAGCCACTGAGCTATTTGGGACTGCTCAAGTTAAACTACTGTTTTATGCTATTGTGATTTCCACAATTTCAAAAAAAAAATTCCAAGCTGGGCTCTTTGCTATGTCCAAGCAAGTCTTGTTTGAAGCAATCAGTACCAGGCATCATATAAATGAGGGTGCACATTACCACAAGGAAAAAAAAGAAAAAAACAAAAACAAACTGTTCTCCTTGAACATTACACCACTGTCTTTTAAAAATCAATTAACTCCTGCTATGATGTTCCCAAAAAACATTCCTGTTCCAGTAATACCATATCACAAGCTCCCTTCAAACCGATCTTCATAGACTGAAATGTTTCTAAAGTGCATTTTCGATGGAACAGAGTAATTGCCTGTAACACACAGACCTGCCTGGCACCACTCAGCAACTGCTCAGCCACAGAGCATCTGCTTCTGCTCCAGCTATACAGTCATAGCCAGAAAAGGACAGTTAAATGTAAATTCTGCCTTAAAAACATCTTATTGTTAGATTAAAGCATAATCTAAGGCCTAAGGACCAGGGTCTCCTTCCCCGGACTTAATCTGAGGCTCTTCAAACTGTTTTGATTCTCAAATGACTTGGTTAAACACTTCAATTTTCTGTTTTAGAGAGCTCATGTCTGTGAGAATAAGACTGAAAAAAGTTACTAAACAAAAGAATAATTTTATATCCAATTCTAAAAAATATAAACTTTGAATATGATAAAATTTCTAGTGATAAAGTGTAGAAGACATTTGCAAGATTAAGACCTTGACTGCAATTTTATTATGAGTGAAGTGGAGCAGACAGGTATTTTCATACTCAGCATCAACACTGCCAAGAAAGAAATTGAAACACCATTCTTAGGAAGATGGAATTCTTTACAACTTTGTTGCACTTTAACCATAATATTCCATATTATACCGGAAATCAAAAATTACTTTGCTAAGAGTTTGCAACAAACAGAACAGTACCTGTGTCATCCAGAGCATCCTGTGTTTCTCCATCATCCGTTGATTCCAATTCTTTCACAAAGTTTGAAGGAAACATCCCTGCCTTGCCATTCAGTATTCCACTCCACCATCCTTCTTCTACCTGTATAGAAATATTTTGCACATTACCAGTGGAGTAGAAGGAAATTCCTATCAATTCCATACCAACTCTACAACCAACTTTGGGGAAAGTTCAAATTATTATGATTTCTTTATTAAGAAACCGACCAAAGATGCATAAGCATTAGCCAAAAGGAAGGGCAAGAAAACAATTTAATATTACTTGTATCACTACAGCAATGATCCTGGAACAGGAGATTAGCTTCAAGCCAGTTAATCCCAAAGAGCAGCAAAATGTTCATCAACTTTCTCAAGACAGAGTAAGAGGCACTGCACATTTAACTACAACAAGAAATACATGAAATACAGATGAAACTTTGAGTTTCTGTGTCCATGGAAATTTTTATGTTCTTGCTGTGCATCTGTCTTTTCCTCTATCCTGTCCAGTTTCCACCAGTCCTGCTCCAACTGGCCTCACATGCACAGGGCAGCTTCACACAATTTCAAACAAAAGACAAGTTCCAAAGATAAAACTTCTACAGATAATGTTGGGTAGAACAGAGAAAAGTCCTTAAGGATGTCAGAGTAATAGAAAACTAAGCTGTCCACTTCTAGCAGGAGGCTGAGCAGCACAGCCTGGCCCTACATGTGCCACAGGGCAGGGATCTGCCCGTCAGAGCTGACCACAGCTGCCAGGTCCACGAGGATTTTGTGGTGGCACACAGCAGTCCTGAGGCTAGAAACATATTGGAAAGTTTGTCAGGAATACCCCACATGGTCTAAAGCAGAACAAGCAAAAGCTGGGCAGGAAGAGACGATGGGGTAAAATGATGCCAAAGGACTAAGAATTATGCTCTTTGAATTTATGAATGGTTTTCAAAATGTCTTAAATAAATTCAGTCTATTTACCTAATGAGCACTTGTTAAAAACTATAATTAAGACAAATTTTAGAATCGTTTATTTAGGTTGCCCCATTTTGAGGCAGCAAAGCTGTTTTTAAGAAACGAAGGAAAGCAAGAGGAAAAGGAAAAAGCAAACCAAGTAGCAGCTGTTTGCATTATCTTTTTTTAGTCTGGCTTTGTAGGTCACTACGCCTGACACACAGGCACAGTTTTGAAATGCCAGCCCACCTCCAGGCAAGCAGAGCCCAAGCAGAAGCTGGCAGCTGCAGAGACAGGCAATGAAAAGAAGACTGTTGTTTTTAAAGGCATCCTGCTGCAAAAATACAGCTTTGTTGTGGATGATTCAAACTCAGAGACTGGTCCTCTGAAACAAATTTTAAGCACAGATTACTGGCAAGTGCTGCCCAGGCTCTGGCACCTCAGGGTTTATGGAACACATAACAGAAAATTAAAATACAAATGCCTTGACTCACCCACACCATTCACTCAGGAGCCACAAGAAAGGGACTTTCAATGGCTACGATAACGAAAGTGACTTGAGCATCCCTTTACCCTTCTGCCAAGAGATGTGGTCTGCAAAGCACTTTACAGCAAAGCAAAGCAATGCCAACTCAGAGGCACTTGGGAACAAACCCAAAATTTCCTGAGCACACTCACTTCAGCCTCCTCACCATACTGCCTCTATATAAACCCCTGACTATACAAAAACTGTATTGCCAGAAAAGGTTTCTTTCATCAACATTAAGACAGAGGCTAAAGACGTTCTCCATGCTTTGGTGGAGAACATCTGCACATCTGTGAGCAGCAACACAGATGACAATTTCATAACCCTTCTCTTCCATTCCAAAATATTATCATATGATCCAATTTCCACAAGAGGGAGGTACAGCTTGGTACACACATCAGAAATTTTTTTTTGAGAATCCCATCGATTTATTTCTACAAAAAACTCAGACTTCTAAAAGAAAAATGGGGAAGAAGGCTGAAATAAGCAGCTTTACCAATCTGGTTTGGTTCTTTTTTTTACTAAAAACATCCCAAATGATGTTATATGAAATTTTATTTCCCTTGAAAGAACAGTATGCAAACACCAAAAATATAACACTACAAAAATACATCTGCTATTTAGTGCTGCTCCTGACAGGAGAGAGGGAAAGATAAAACAAAGAAACAAAGGTTTTAAAGCAATGACACAGTCATCACGTGCACTCTGTGCATGTTCTTCATGTGTAAAACCCACGTGACGTTCTATAAACAAAAACCCTGTGGATTCAGTCAGCACATGGCACATTTTTCTTCTCAAAAAGTTACTTCTGCTCTCTTCAATATCAACCATTTAATTTCTGAACTCATTTGCCCCCACCTTTGATTTCATGATCAGTGGTGTCATTTATATCTAACCAATTTACAAAAACCAGTCAAGGGCAAAATACTGAATTATTCTCAGGTAACTGATAGAGCTGGTCACGTCACAGAGCTGATTTTACCTTATTTTCCCCACAGAAAGAGGTCACCAAACAATCTTTCCTTGAAGTAACAGTAATAAGTCTTCTGCATGTATAGAAACAGCACCTTTTATATATAAACAGAAACGAGCTATCTCACAGTAGTGAAAACAAGTTACCTAAGACAAGTTATCCCAGCACATTGCACAACCAATGGACAGTATTTTCTACCATTCTTTACATTTCTGGTCCCATCAGTACAGTTTCATGAAGCAGACAGACATAGTCTACACCTGTCAAGTCTCTTCTACATCACCATGAAAAGAGTGTGCAAACAGCTCTGTGATCATAGTAAGCTGCAATATTTTTTTACCAGGAAGCATTTCCCTAAAAATTTGTTATCAGTTTTTCAAAGAAGTAGCAAAGACTGGGTACTACAAAAACATACTTTCAAATCATTAAAAAAGTAATGGCAACTAATTAAAAAAATCTAAATAATAAAATATAATTGACACTTCCTAAAGAAACCAGATGAGGAAATGCTCTGATCTTTTTATTTTGTTTGGCTACTTGGCCATCTCTGGTACACAACACCACACAGCCCTCGGAAAATAATTCCAGATGCTGACATGTGCAACCAAACCAGCAGTTTTCACAATAGCTCACTGCATGTGCTCTCTCATGAATGCTTATACTGGACCATCCAGTCACAACTGCCAGTGCAGGCACCATCCACAAATTAAATTAATTGCTGAGGTTACCCAGGAACACTCCTTCAAAAACACCCACACACAAAGGTATTTATGAAACTGAGTTTAGTGAGCAGGTTTTGCAAGTCACTTGCTCTGTTTACTCCCAGATAGCAAATTCTGGAAGTATTAGTGCAACTCCAAGGCATAGTTTTTTCCTTGCTAGGAAAATGGAAGAGTCCTTCCTGGCAACTGTCAGGTTAGCACTCTCTTCTAAAGAGGGTCATGCACATGAAAAACACAGTCTCATAAAGCTACTTAAAAAGCACCACTGATAACACATGGCTAGAAAGAAAGCTTCTCTCCCCTTCCTCAGAGAGGAAGAGATGGCACCAGTGAAGGTCAGAGCCTGCTGTGCAGAAGTTTTCCACCCAGTTCTAAAAGGTTCTAAAAGATTTTTTCCACAGCTTCCCTGACAGATTTCACATTTGGAAGAGACACTCCTCTGATACACACAAGCTTCCCACCATTGAATGGAACAGATACCAAGGAAGCACACGGGTAAGAAAAGATAAGAAACCACCACTCCAACTCAATGAGTTTACAACAGAGCTTGAAACTGGCAAATCAAGCCAAATAACATTTTTCACCTGTACAAATTTGGAGTATGTCAACCTAAAGAAAGTGGTCCAACAGTTTTACCACAAGCATCCTAAAGCCAAGGATCACACAGACAGGGCCAAAGAACTGCAAAAGCCTTTCAAAAAATGAATCTGTGTAACAGGTCACAATTTATTACTGTGATAATCAAATATTTCTTCTAAACATCTAGCATTCATTGTTTTAGTATTAGATCCTGAGAGAAAAAACTCCTAAATTATTAACTTTAGCTGCAAAAGCACTACTTTTCATGCAATTTTCCCAACATGCTTGCAATACAAGTTATCAGCCAAAAAAGTGGTTAGACTCAGCACGTGAATGGCCAGCTCTGTAGAACAGCTTACCTCGTCAATGATGTCAATCACATCCCCCAGCTTGAGCTCCAGCTCATCCTCGTTCTGCGGGATGTACTCGAACAGCACTTTGCACTGCCGCTTCTTGGACTCTGATTCAAGGGAAACACCAAAAGTAAGAACTCCCATAAAGGAGAATTCATCTTTCCTACAGTCTGCTCCTGAAGACCCAGAAACCACCCCAAGAAGCTTTTGGTCCTGGTTTTGTGGTTTGTTTGGGCCACCTTAGGCTACGGAGCCATAGTTTTGACACCCGGACACTGTATCAATTATCAACCTGCTACAAAAAGCATGTTGGCACAAGCAAGTCAGGTAAATCCACACTACAGTGATTTCTCAAGCTATTTCCTAACCAAAACCTGCAGGAATGGCAATCACTGCCAGTTAGCACCTACTTGGAAGAAAATGTGCAAGTTTGAGCCTCCAGTCCTTAAGAAATCCTGAAAGCAGGAACACCTTTCGTTAGGCACGTACTGGAGAGCTTACAGACCTTCTGGACTCTAACAAGGACCTTGCTAACCACAGCTCTGAGGTAATGCCAACATTTGCTGGGCACATATTCCAAAAACTCATCTTTATCTGTGAATTAAAAAAAAATCCCTCCCTTTTCTCAGTGCCAGTATGGCATCTAGTAATTCAAACTGTCAATTAGCAGTCTTTGACAAAGGCAAGATTAAAATCAAGTGCAGTCTTTAGCTGTTTGTCCCATATTATTAAAGCTCTGCAGGCATTAAAAAAGCAAAATGACATCCTGAGAGGAGAGAGCATTGAAGTGGCTTCTGACAACCCAAGCCCTGCAGCCACAGTGGTGTGAACCCACACTGCCTAATTAATTACTCTGCACATATCCTGGAATGCTGCTGCTGCTGAACCCAGACAGTTTATGCACTTCTCCTTCAAACAAGAGGCCATGCCCTCAGATCTTTTCCACAAAAGAGCAGCCAGCATGCTTTTGAAGACAATTATCATCTTGAGCTATGACCTATGCATGCGCCCTATCCTCCTTAAAAAGAATCTGCCACAATTCGAACGAAAATATCAATCAAAAGCTTGAGGTGGTAAAGCCTAAGCTTACAGGAGCTGTGTGATTTCCATGCTCTCTCTCTTTGTAATCCTTCTACACTCAAGCTTCAGCAATTAAGATTAGCTGCGTCAAAACATTTCAAAACACAGATACTACCTCAAGATTGATCCTTGTCTTTTTACAGCACTGTTCAAAGTCCAGAGCAATGCATTTAAAAAAAAAAAAACACACCCAGCATCCTCAGTACAAAATAGGCCAGGCATCAGAGTAATATTCAGCATCTAAAATTTCTGAGAGGGCTCACCAAAGCAACAACTTTCTACATGCTGGTATATGATCTATGGAAGAAACAAAAACCAGAAATAAGAAGCTTTATGAGTTACTTCTAATAACACATAATTGCCCACATAATACACCCTGCTTTTACCTCCACTGGAACTCATGCATGAGCCCAGAGGGATTGTTCAGTTAAGAGTAATTGCAATAAATGGTTCAATGGCCTTTACTGCCTCCTGCAGTGCTTTCAAGGCTTCTGTTTTGTAGGAGATTAACTGATACCAAAAAAAGGCATATTAAAAAGTCACTGCCACTTGGTATAAATCTGATCTCAGTGCTCCTTTTCATAGTGTAATTGTATCTAAATGGCAGTGGGGGAGAAACACATGGATACATTTCACATCCAGAAACCTCCCTCTCCTCTGAGGTCTGTTTACAGTGACACTGCCTCTCACTTTCGAAAATCCCTAGAATAACCTAGGAAGGGAACTGGTCCTCTCAGAGAACAGCACTCAGGCTTCACCAGGCTGGCAGCCTGCAGGCAATTCTGTCCCTTTCCAAAACAACTTCTCTGGCTTCAGGTTTTGTTTGTTTTGTATAAGATAAAACAAATTTAGCTCTTTGTTGTCACTTAGCACACCTTCTGTATTTTCCTTCTGCTGAACAAAAGCAGACATGTAACTGACAGGAATTCTGCCTGCAGCTTACCACCCACCTGACACAAAAATACCTGAATTCAGGGAGAGCTCCAGGAAAGAAACTTAACTCTGTTTTTAACATTGTAAACCTCATTTCAGCAAGTGAAAAACCAGAAACACAAAGACAACTAAGCTCTGGAAATCAAGTGATTGCTCAGGCACAGAGTAAACAGGATCTGCAGAAGGTGTTAAAACAGTCTTCCAAGAAAAAGGGAGCAGCAAGTGAAATGGAAATGCAGAGACTCACTGCACCAGGTAAACAGCTGTGTGCCTGAAGGGAAGTGCTTGAACACCATTTTCCCCAGAAGGATGAGAGTAGCCAGAGCCCTGTAGAGTTTGAGACCCAGCCGTACCTTCTATACTGGCCACAGCCATCAGCATGAGGATGTGACATGGAAAATATGGGAACATTCCAGGGTTAGGGTGACCAGAACAATAGCTGACAGCTGAACTGGTATCAGATCATGTTCACAGAACCCTAAGGTATCTCCAGGTGGAAGGACCCATAAGGATGACATCGATTCCCTTTCAGAGCCTGGCTGTATTTATCTAGGAACAGCATTAATCTTTCAGGTTGGATTTTTCCAAAGCCTGCTGTGTAAACACCCAACAGGCACCTACGTCCTGTTGCCAACATGCACACACAGATCAGAGTCACTAAAGAGTGATTTTAAATCCTTAGCTTCCTGGAACAAAGTCTCAACAAATTTGTAAAGGTGGTGGTCCTGTTTCAGGGTTGTAAAAGACAGCTAGTGGCTCTTTTTTATAGGCAAAACCTCAAAGCATAAACATGCCAGAACCAGTAAGTTCTGAACTCTTTTTTAAAAAGCAAGCTTAAATCATAAATGCCTTCAAAACCTGGTAAGACAGAGGAAGCCACAGTAATTTAAAGCAATACCTTACAAGAGATTGGTATGTCCAAATTCAAATCACAAGCCCATTTGCTGGATGCAGGGAGTGGTAACCTTTCTGCTCTAGGCTTTAGTCACCTTGATACAAAAACTGGCATTATAACAAAGAAATCACAGATACAGAAGCACCAGTCCTACACTCCTGTCACCCTGAGGGTTGCAGTTACAACAAAAGGAAAACTACTGCTTTTTGTTAATACCACCAACCTTAGGTTTGTGTTAGCACCTTATTTCACACCAGAAGCAAGCCTAACAGGAAAAACTGAGCTACACAGCATTTCCTTGTCAAAGCTTTGAATTTGTAGCAAAACTTGATGTTTGCATGTTTCAATTTTTCTTTTAAAATGACAACATTTTTGTGAAAATTTTTGATTATCATAAACAGGCCTGCAGCTCTCCATTCAGGTACATGGTAATACTAACAGAGCTCATATGAAGTTACAGAGCTCTCTGACATCTGGAAAGAGTCTAAATCCTGTTCACAGGAAAATTCACCCCTATTACTGATGTTAAAAGCTGCTTTTAAGCTTTCTGCTCATACATATAGGAGCAAAATTTGTCTTCGAATCAGTTTTTCCTCCTATGTTTCCACTTCTCCACATAATCTTAAAACTAAGTCATGCATTAAATAATTCATGTTTATTTTAAAAATGCACATCAGCAGCAATTGAAGGAATTGGAAAGACCACATACTCTTCTTGAAGCCTTTGGACGGGGGATGAGGCTGAAATCCTCCTGCTGGGAGCCCATAGCTGCTCATACGCTGCACAAGGCTGGCTACATTGCCAGACTTCTCCCTCCTGAGTGGCACAGCATCATCCTTGGGCTCTACATCCTTCTTAACTTCCTGAAACAAGAGATTTAAAAGACTCAGACTTAAATCATCCAAGATGTCAGTGGTTTTAAACAGGTGCACCATAGACTAACACATTTCAGGTACTTACCATTTGGGGTACAATGACATACTATACTCAAAAATCATGGCCTTCATCCTACAACTAAACATACCCAAGGCTGTAATAAACTTGACCTTTCCATTCAATTGTGTTAGTAAATAGGTAGTGTACTGAGAAAAATCAGAAACAGGGCCAGCATTTTAGCCTTCTACTCTAATTCTCAGAAAAGGAGTTTTGAGCCCAGAAGTCTCATACTACAACTTTTATTTAACAGCTCAGATTTAAAAAAATTTTTAAAAATATAAATATTTCTTCAATGACAGACCATAGGGTAGGGTAATAAAATATTTTCATATATAAAGCTATTAGGTGATCATCTCTGCTCCAGAAAGCTCCAAGGTGTTTACAGAAGAGAGATGCAATTGCACTGCTGAAAGATGTGAGCAGAAACGAAAGTGAGCTCCAAGAAACAAGCTCCAAGTGAGGGGAAAGATCTAACAGGAAAATAGCAGAGATACCATTTTTCTAGTTAATATCTCCCACTCTCCTAATCTTTCTAAATTAGAATGTTAGTACTGAAATTGATTGTGCCAAACAAGACTGAGAAGCCTATAAACAAGAAAGCACCAGTTCTGAACAAAAAGGCCAAGCAGCAACAGTCACTCTACTGTATCAGCTCATTAAATGGGATTGCACTGGAGAACAGATACTCTGAAAGAAGGAAATCATCACTTTGCACAAGAACAAACCCATTAAGTCGGATCAATGGCCCATCTATTGCAGAACACCGCTTCCAGAAGCCAAAATCTCAATGCTCTTTAGAGCTCCTGCAGCTCAGATGCTCCCACATTCCCAGAGCACCAGTAAGGTTCCATCAGGGACATGGATCACCTCCTCTCCCCCTCTGCCTGCAGCTGGAGCTGCCCAAATCCTTTCTGCACCCACGGTCCTGTCTGCCTCCACAGCACCCTGGGGGATGCAAACACCCATAAGTACTTGCAGCTTTTTGTGATCCACTTCAGAACAACTCTTGTATCCACCATCAGCTGCCACTGGCTAACAACTCCATGAGTTATTGCAGCTGTAGCTGCAATAAAATATTTAATACTTGAAAACAGAATTGGCAAGGCATATATATACACTTACTCATGTCATGTGAGCTCTTCAACATGAGCTTCAAGACAACAAAGCCCATACATTGATAAAATGCCAGAACTATGAGAAACATATTCCCCAGGACCTGTCTGTCTGGTGCTTTTTGGACCATTAAAGCCCAGCTTCCTCACTTGTAGCTGTCCAGCTGGAAAACTCAGCAGGTCTGAGCACTCACTGATGCCTTCAAACGTACCATGAACCACAAGCTAAACAGACCAAAGCATCTTCCTATTTCTCAAAAGAACAGAGCAAGACTACAGACAGCAGGATTTTTCCTCCCACTCATCTACATTACATAAAAAAGGCTTTTTACAAAACAGTTGAATAGTTCCTGCTGTTACTCTCCTTCCTCCACAGTGACTTCTGCCCTGGTGATCTTAGCTCTGCTGAGATCCATCCCATCTTCCAAGTTAAAAAAAACCCCAAAACAAACAAAAAACTAACCCCTCTCGAATAGCACAGCATCCTATTACCTCCTATTTGAGTAGACATTTCACCTTTCGAAGATTTTATCATTCTCAGGCCCTACAGCTGTTTTTTGGCCTGTTACTTACAAGTCTGATAAAACCATAAGAAATTAAATTTGGCTCCATCTGAAAAGTTTGTTACCTACAAAACGTCTTTCTAGCTGCCTTGCTGACAAGGCCATTCCGCTCATCTTAAAAACATACTGGCACTTGAAATTCTGCCTAGAGTGCTTCTGCCTACCTTGGATTTTTAAAATTATAATTTTTTTGCTGTGCAATTTATACAGGCTTTAAAATCTCCAAGCTGCTCCAGGAACTGTTTCTCAATTGTAACACTTTCCAATGAGGAGTCAGCTCCAGGCTCCTTCCCCAGGTCTGCACTTCGCTCAAGACTTCAGAAGCCCTTGCTTCTTCTATTGCTTTGTAAAAAGCACAGAGATGCAAAAAGTAAATGGGGAAGCCCCACATAGGCAGTTCAGTCAAAAACATGTGGTTTTTATTTTTTGTTTTGTTTTTTGGGTTTTTGGGGTTTTTTTGTTGTAAATTTATTTATTAAAACGAAAAGAACAAAAACCACCACACACACCACTTCCAAATGCTAGAAAATGGTGTGCAATAAGCACCCCCATAACCAGTAATTTCAATTAAACAGACAATATGCTTTTAAGTCCAGCATCAAAGGCAGTAAAATAATGGACAGGTTATAAATAATAGGAAATTATTTCAGATAAAAGCAGTGCCCACTACAAAAGACCAAAGACCCAAAACCAGAAAGAGGAATGCCTGAGCAACTTTCTTGCCAGGCTTGCATCTCCACCTGAAGTAGTGACAGGTAGAAAATGCTGTGGGTCTAACAGAAAGCAATGGCAAATTTTAGCAGGAAGTACAATGGAATTACATTAAAAAATAGGATCTAAAATAATTCTGTGTATAGTCCTTACATGCAGAAAATCTCACTGCCCAGTTCAAAGGCTGAAGATTCACTGATGAAGAATTTTCTCAGCAGATTTCAAAAAGAACAGTCAAACAGTGGTAGAGTCTGGCAGCACCAGGAAGGTGCTCTCTGTACCTTCCTACCAGAGCCAGGATAGGAAAGCTGTGAACACAGTTAAGAGAAATCATCCTAATCCAAGACACACAAAAGCAAAGAGGATGCAAGGAGAAGTTCAAGGTGACTGTGATAAAAACAGGAGCAGAGAGCTGCAAATCCATCCAATTTACAATGAGCAGATGTGGGCACGGGACAGGCACCAGCCAGGTTTGAACCAGAGTCAACAGTGACATTTTACTTTGTGTGTTAGAAAGCAGCACTGGAGCATCACAAGGAGCTGCTTTGCAAAAAGGAGAGAAAAAACAACCACATGAGAGAGTTCTGCCACAGCAGCCAGGCATAAATCTAGTTCTGACAAAGAACTACAGAAGGACCAGTAAGCAATGACTAAATGGACCAGCAACTGTTTTTCTCATATTTAACCTTCTACCCTTTGTAACATTCTTGTAAAGCAAGAATTTTTTTTTTGTTCTCATTGTTAAAGAAAAACTGCAACATTAATTATCCTTCCTTGGGGCATTATAAACCATATTAAAATTAAACCAAACTGAAACAAATTCAGGAATCCCTGGTCTCCACACCTGCATGTGGTCCACTACACCACAGCCCAGTAGTTCACATCAGTCCTCTAACACAGGGAAGTGCTCCAAGATTCATTTTCAAAAGCACACATCAGGATCCTCTGACACACACACCCACCTCCCCTGCCAGCATCTTCATCCTGGGCATCATCCTTCTGACTCCTTTCACAAATGAAGTAATTTTTATACAAAGACAGATTGGATATCTCAAAACTGACAGTTATTGATGCAAACATTAGTTCATGCCTCATTATTAATAAGAGTTTGAAATTCTTACATCTCTTCCAAACAGCTTGCTTGCACTTGAGTGGTTAGAAAATGACACTGTCCAAAAGGTCTCACCTCTGAGGTAACACTATACTCAACCCAAGACTCCTGCCCATGGGTTTCACAAGGCAGTTTTTTCTCTTTGTTTTTGATAGGTTTTAAGTCAGCCTCGTATACCCAAATTATCAGAGAGAGTCTGTGTTGTGACAATACCAACAAAAAGCTCCAGGACACGTCATCTTGTTCCGAGGTGAGGCCACTGCCAGCTGCCAGCCAACAAAACCAAAATGAAAATATGACATTAACTGCAGCTGGAAATTTTAATATTTTTATTCTGCCAGTCCATTGCAGTTCAAGGCTTGTCAGTGTTTCCATGAGCAACACAGATTTTATGCATTTATGACTTGGCAGCACAAGGTCAATACAGACTCTCTCTTGGCCTAAAACACACTCCACTGGGAAGCAACCACCCACTTGTTCTGTTGTGAACTACAGCAGTAGTCATAAAGGTTTGAAGTTTTCATAATCTCCACTAAGTGTGTATTTCGCAACACTTACAAACTCACTGCAGCCTGATAGGCGAAAAACAAGTATATAAATTTAACTAGCCAAAAAAAAGTGGTTTCTGCTTTAATTGCATCTGTCACAGTTTAATAATCCCTCAAGGAAATGTATATGTTTACAAATAAAAATCTAAAAATTGTTAAAGTGCAGCAATGTGTGATGCAAGAACTATTCTTTATAAGCAAACAAAAAAGCAACACATGTAAATGCATGCACAGCCTCATGATGCTGTTAAAATAAGCTGGTGCTCCTGACCTACTTCTGAGGCAAGCAGCAGCAGCCTCCCCTCCATCAGCCACTTGCCCACCCATGGCTCCAGCAGGGACAGCTGGATCCTCCCCACTTCCCTCGCCAGCAGCCACGAGCACTCAAATCAGCCAGGCAGTGGAGAGGCAGAAAGCAGGTCAGAGCGTCTGAAAGGCCAGGAGTTAAAAATACAAAGTCTATTCCTGAATTATAGGGCACAGAGAAGTTCATTATCCAGCAAATCTAAATCCTTAGCTAGATTCTTCAAGCATAAATATTAAGGCTTCAACTGCCATCTCCTCCTATATATGCCATTATACAAAGAACAATCATCTTCAGACTTCTAATATTAATTCCACTGTAACATCAGTTTGTACAAAAATGATGTGCATTACTCTTAGTGGCTGAGTACATTTTAAAGGAAGATCTCAAGCAGCAGATAATGGTCTCGAACTCTAAAGAGGCTGAGATAAAGAATACACAAAGATAAATGCCTGGGCCTACTCATACAATTATCTCATCTCTTTTCTTCCCCATCAGGACAGCAACAAAGAACTCGTGCACTGGAGAGTCCAGTTCTCCCATTTCACTGAGTAGAAAATAAGTAACTCAGAATTGAACCTGCTATTTTAGGGGAGAGGGAGGAATTGGAAACAGGCAATAGTTCTGTTTACACAAATTCACAGCCTGTAAAATCCCATTCCTGAAAAAAACCACATAGAAATGTGATTGTATATAAATACATAAAAAATCTGAACAGCTGCCTACAGAGGAGAGATTGTCTGTATCCTGTTCAAGAGCAATGAAACCTCAGTTCCTGAAGCACACAAATCTTCACATAACTAATTATTCAGGCACCATATTTCCAGTTTTAGCAACAGCAACAGACAGGCAGGCACATGGCAGCTTTAACAGCTCCAGTCACTTAAATCTTAGATATCCCATATCCTTTCATTTTGCCTGTGTCTCTTCCTTGAGTGGAAAGCATGACTTCTCATCCACAATGTAGGTGCCCAGAGGCAAAATATTTAATAAAGGCAACGAAAGAAAGATTAGCAATGTGCAGCTGCTCATATCTGTCTCATTACTATACATGAGCTAAAGAGAAACATCAAGAAAAGCCATGGACCAAAACAGCTGAGAAGCTGCTGAGCTCCTCCTCTGGAGCATTCAGGAGAACAGGGCAGGTTCCACCTCCCAAGAGAAGAGCTTGGCTGGGAGAGGTCAGAGGTTGCCCATGACTCCTCAGAGGATTAAACATTATTCCTGAAAATAGAAACATCTTTTCATCTTGCAAAGATGAAAGCAGCTCCCATCTGAAGAACAGACAAGATGGATAACCTTGTTTTGCAAGACAACTTACCTCCTGGAGAGCGTAACACGTGTCACGGGTTGATTTTTGGGGGCTTAACTTATGGTTGAAGTAGGAATGTTTAACAGTGAATCACTGGGTTTAAGTGCTGACCCACAATCAGGCAGCATCACTCCCTGCCTTTGCCTCTGCATAGTCTGACTTGTTGCTTTCTATTAAACCACACCCACATCATATAACATGGTTTAACAAGTTACCAACATTTTTACATGTGTTATAATCTATACTAAATATAGATCTTTTAATCATACTATCTTCTTGTGTGGGAGGAAGACAATCATCCATCAGGCAAGGTATCACCTCTATCTCACAATAGGCAACACATGGAGTACTTGGGGTCTCCAGGAAGCATAAAAAATCCACTAAATTGCTGCAGATTTACAGACTAAAGCCTGAGTCATTGAATAATTGTGATACTCAAAGGTCAAGAACAGAGAAAGAGCTAAACTTTCCTATATAAGGAACACTCTATAGAGGTAATGCAGAAGCAGGCTTGAAGTTTCAGATTTTGATACAGATTATAAAAATACATGCAAATAGTTTTTATGTATACAAATAATTCAATTTTGCCATGAAGAATTGGATATGTATAAACTTGGTGCCAAGGAAGTGTCAAAACAGAATCTGACATGAAGCCTTGTTAATATTAGCAAAATACAAGAGACTCAAACAAAACATGAAAGCCCAGATGCAGGAAAGCTCAGCAATCAGCTCACCAGGTCTACCAACAACACATCAAGGAATCCTAAATTAACAGGAGTCACTAGAGGAAGCACAGATCTTTACATTAATGTTTCCCAACCATTTAATTAAGAAAAAAGTTCATTTTAAAATACTTCTGAAAATAATACCTTAAGAATGTTTTATGGTGTTGCCATGTTCATAGCAAGGTAAAACCATTTTAAAATGCTGATTGCATTTCTTCTCTATTGTATTTGCTAATACATACATATGAAAATTTAATTATATTTCTTGTAATTGTTTTATAGAATAACAGTTAATGTCCTGTCAACCTCAAGCCACAAAACAGTGCTTCAGACCAATGAAAGCAGGAATCACACGTGGCAGAGGGCAAGACAGAGCTCCAGCTCCCACAGCACTTGTGTTTTATCAGCTTCTCCCACCTGGGAAGGCAGGAAGACATTTCTTTTCCTTCTCCCAGTTAATTCCCTCTACTGCTGGTCCAGAGAAATGTGGGATCCAGTAACACTACAGCTTCACTTTGATGTTTAACTCAGAACATTCCTTGTTCCTTTCCACCATCATCCTGTCTTTCTGCATCCACTCTGTGGCACTCAGTTTTCTTATTCCCTGCATCCTTTTTCCAAGGTACCATCTCTTTGCATTTCCTGTAAAACCTTCAGCATTTCACTAGTGGCCATAAGATAAAACACTGACACATCCACACACCTTCACAAGTCTTGCCCAGGACACAAAATTAAATGTGTAAGAGTTTGTCAAATAAGGGCTAAAAATATAAAACTGCAGTCTCAGTGGAGATTAGAAAATGTTTAAAGATTAAGTGTTGCCACAGTTTCATACAATAAATAACATTTTTAACTAAAAATGCATATTGCTTTCTGCTCCTGTTTTGAAAGCATCTATATAACATGCTTATCACCATTAGTTTCTAAGAATTCAAAAGCTTATTGCACCAAGTCCAAAGCTAAGGAATTCCATTCATACACCAAAATATATTTTTACAAGGTAAAGAGCATCAAAAAAGCATGTTAAACCTACAAAATTTTTACCACACTAAACTTTCAGATCAGCTCATCATATTGAATAAAGCCAGTATTCAAGGAACACACACATTTGAAAGTCAACTTAATACTCAAAGTCCTCTAGTTGATAAAAGCTAACCTCCCCCTCCAAAATGATGAGCCACCAAACAAAAAATTTACAATTGGTGCAAGTGTTAAGAGATGACAGGACAGAGATGAGCTACCCTTGTGCAGGTTTAAGCTTCAAGTTCACATTCAGATTACTTCATTCCACCTCATAAAAAAGCAAAAGAATAGATTTAATATTAACTCTGTTGGGTGTACACACACATTGATTTATGAGACATATGGCAAAGGACTACAATTACATGGCTGGAATGTGCAGCCAGAGCCTCCTGGGATGTAACAAACATTACAGCAAACAGCACCTGGGTAACTGACCTCTTTGGTCTTACTACATATGCTAATTTCAGAGTGCGTATTTATAGCCATATTTTACACTTCTGCACACAGGGAAGGTTCTAAACTCAAAAAGTCAGGTCCCTGCACAAGCCCACTCAGCTTCTGCTGCCCGAGACGCCAGCAGTGCTTTGAGCAGTTTACTCAGTGATGGCTGCAAACACCTTCTGATGGAGCACACCCTGTTTGAAGCCTCCAGGCAGGGAATGATTGCCTTGCTCCTGTGAGTGGAGACAAAGCTATAAAATTACACACAAATCAAGTGTAACAACTAAATAAGGACAGACAAAGGAGCAAACTGCTTCATGTGATTACAGGAATAAGGACATGTATAGACCTGCTGCTTCTTCCACACAAACCACTACACTCAATCAGAGCAGCTCTGGGAGTATCCAGGAGTGTGCAGTTACCACAGAGCAACATCACAAGCTGATAAGGCATTTAGAAAAGCAAGAGGCACAGGTACAATCAACAAACTTGGATAATTCAAATCAGAGGGAATAATTAGCATATTAAGCAGTATTCACACAGATCATTAATCACGCTTTATCCTGCTGTTCTCCTGAACAGCACCTTAAGTTCCATACCAGTGCCACCGCTGAGCCAAAACTCAGAAGCAATTTCCGTTTCAGTCAAGCTCTTTACAACACAGTATCAACATCTTTGATACATATTTTGATGTTTCAAACATTCCATATTTGAAAAGATACTAAGTATTACAAGAACCAGCAGCGTTTTCCCCATTCCATGTTCACATTCAGCCACTGAGGATTTCCCACCACCACAGACTTCTACTCTCACAGTGAAACAATAGTTTGCGAATGCAAAGCGAAATCTCAGGCGATTTTTTTTCAACATCTTAAAGTACAGGTGCTCACCTTGAACAGGGAAAGGGCCACATCATTTCAACAAATTTCCTGCAGTTAAATAGTTCACTTTTGAGGAAAGCATCTGTGACATTTCAGATCTAACAGTCCATCAGGATAAATATTTCAAATAGTCAACTCACTTGCATGCTCTTTCCTTCCTAACAAGACACCTATACTGCCTCAGACTACAAAATAATTCACACATCCCCAACCAACACTGACAAAGGAAATTCCTGTGTGGAGGTGGTGACAGCTGAAAAGACAGCCTGACACACAGGTGCCCACAATGGCTGTGTGGGCACAGCTGTGTCAGCAGCAGCAGCTCTACAGTGCTAAACCAAATACACCTCCAGAGTTCCCCTCTTCATGCCAGGTACATCACAGAGGGACTTCACAGGGTCAGGACCCAACTGGTCTGAACCAAAGCAGTCCATCCAGTGACTCAACTGGAAAAGTCACAGGAATAAGAGTAAATCATGGTGAGCTCTGAAAGACAGTGAAAATGCTTACATTCCAGTGCCATTAGTTATATCTCTCAATGTCTTCAGTTGATTTAATCTTCTTTACTATTGTTTTGAGAAACAATAGTTTCCCCAATAACCAACATTCCAGTTGGAAAAAAAAAAACAAACCTGTTTCTTTGTTTATTCAGGCCAAAACAGCTGGATAGCAGAGACTTGTCTCTCACCCCCCAAGCACAGGAGTCATTATCACAATTCTCACAAATCTCAGACATGTATCAATGGATGGGATTAGCAGGTGCAGCTCAGGCAAACCCACAAGGTATCCCCTGAAATGACATTTTCCTCCAGCAGTCCTATTTCCCCCAAAAGCCTGAAGAAAAACCAGCAGGAACAATGGGGGGCACCATAGTATTGGCAACAGGTGTCAAAGCACCAGCCTGAATGCTCAGCTTCACTTCTTGGCTGGAGACAAAGAACCCAGCACTTCTCTCACATACTCAGCACTGAAACTGAAATTACTTAATATGGTTTTCAATCTTGCATGTAATCTTTGTTTCTGAGAAACGAGAACTGCCAGCTTTGAAGCAAACATCACCTTCTTACCAGCAGAGCTGCCTACTCTGCCTGGGAAGCAGTGCTGCTCTGAGCACTCAGTGTCATCTCCCTGCTAGTGGTGACAGCTCCTTCAAAACAGTAATAAAGCAAAGGAAAAGGCTGTATAAACTGAAGTGTAATTTGACCAACACAACTGACAAATTTCTGTGCATCTTGTTTCCTCCATGCCTTAGCTGGATGCAAAGATTTTGGACAGAATACTTGAAAGAAGCAGACATCAATATTTTGGAAATAGGTATTTTATTCTATTCCTTAAATACATCCTACTTACTTCAAACTAAATGCATATAGCTTAACCTATACACATTACTTAAAATTTTATTTATTAATCTGTTTTTTAAGTAATGTTATTACATTTTTTAATTGTGCTCAGGTTAGAATTAATCTAGAAGACTGTCTTCTCTGTGATCTCTCCCAACTCCATGATTCCTGTTTTAAGTTCTGGGTGAGGTCAATTTACTATTTTTGAGAAGGAATTAAGGAAGATGTCACGCTTGAAGGAGCTTTCAGCCAAAACTTCTCCCACTGGCTCACAGCACACTTGTGTTTAACAGCATCCCTCCAGAGAAAACACACGACAGGCAGCAAAGACAGACTTAAGAAGGTAGGTCAGATGTGCTAATACTCTAAAAAGTGCTTGTTTAGGGGTGATGAAAAGGGAAGAAAAGAGGCTTGGGCTGTGTTGTGTTTCCACAAACACACAGACTAGGAAGTTGAACAAAAAGAATCACCTAAAAACAAATCATCCTTTTAAAAATGAACTCTTCCCACAAGCACTGTCTGCAATCTCTAAGCATCTCCCTACACTACAGAAGGGGACATGAGCTAAGCCAGCATCAAGTAATTTTTTTATGCAAACAATTCTAAGACCGAGAATTTACACCATATACCAAATAAACTCTCAAAGTCATACTGCAAGCACAACTTTTAAACTCATGCTGTTTCCATCCACTACTCCAAAACACAAAGTCTGTTTACAGCATTTAATGTTAAGAACATATGGAAAATAAAACAAACTTACCACTTCCAAGGACATATTTGCTCGAGCACGCCCAGTGTTGCAGGGTTTTTTTTATTTAGGGGGAGGAAGAAAAATGTCCCAGTGAGCAAAGTTCACGTGTTAACCTGGAGAGGATCCAGGCTCGGCGCTAGAGCGGCAGCAGCTGCTCACACCTGTGCAGGCAGGAAGCTGCTCCCACACCAGCTCCAAGGCTGAGGGGCTGCATGTCCCAAACTCGCTCTGAGAAGTGTCCAGCTCACTCACCAGAATGTCCCCAGAGCCTGCTGGCAAACTTCTCTGCCTTAACTGATGAAAGCTACTGATTAATCTATCCACTGCTCCTCCCTCATCCGAGTTACTGCCTTGAGCTTATGATCAAACTGGTTTTACTACCATGTAAAGCCTATTACTCACAATACAGCTATTTAAAAAACTAAGATAGCAATAAATGAAATAAAACAAGGAACTTTGGCTCTTAAAAATAGCTTCTCAGCTATGCAGGGACAAAAACCTTAAGAAAATAAGCAGAAGGATGAACACCAAATCATCACTTTCAGTTATCAATACAAAAGGTGTCTGGAGAGTGAATAGAACTACTCAGAACAAATAAATCAACAAAAATGAATCTTAGTCCATCTTGTCAAAGTAAATGTCAAAAAAAGGAGTTAGGATTCATTGGGCCAGAGAAGAAGGGAGATCTGGAAGATTTCCTGAAGGAGGGAAGGCCTGGACTCTTAATCTTTACTTTCAGAGAACTGTTCCTGTATATTATATAAAGTCTAGAAGCAAACAGAAATAAAACCCAACCCAAAACCAAAAAGTGTTCCACATTCCACACACCTTAATATCTCAAAAAACTTCACACATTCCATCTAACAGCATTACTACACTTCTCTAAATCGCAGTGAAAAAAAAACAAATGTGTGAACATTTTTCACTGTGATGAATTTTAGAAAGGAAAAGCTGCTCTCAAAGAAAACAATAAAAGTCTGCAAGGTTCCATTGCTAATTCCTTTCAGGAATTTATGAAGTTGTTTATTTTAAATTGCCCATACAGGAAGAAGCAGAAAAATGGCAATAACAATGTCAGAAACAAGAACTCTAATTCAACTCCACTCAAAGAGGATATGCACACAATTCAAACAGGAATTTCACACCAGGTTTTGTTAATAACACTGGAAACGTGTGCATTCCAAAATCCAGCTTTGCAATACAAGCAGAACATCTTTAAGAAGCTGCAGCACTGAAAAGTGAATTCAAGGAAATGAGCTTCCCAAGTAGGCAGTAATTGCTTGCAGGTTTTTTTTTTAAACTACTGGTACTCAGCTGTACATTTACCACCATCTTCTAGTTTCAGGACTGCTTTGGACATCCCACACACCCAACCTTTACAACACCTCCCACCCCCACACAGCACTGTACAGTAGGATCTGAGGATGTCCCAGAGGCTTTAAGGGGCTCCCTTTAGCTGAGTCTACCTATTCTCTTTCTTTTAAAGCAGAATGATGCAAGGAGAAGTCAGCACCAAGAACTGCACCTTTTGGGACAGACCATCTCAGACTGCTCGTCAACCTATCAAGTGATGGGCTCACAGAAATCATCCTGGTCCCAGCTGGCACAAGGAACCACACATCACCAAGTTCTGATCATTCTCCAGGATCTCCCTATCAATATGCAAAAGGCTTGGGTAGAAGCTAATAAAATCCAATCAAAAAGTTACCAGATGATGTTACAAGATACTAAGCATCAGCATTACATCAGTATTCACAGGAAGCTTCCCTTCTCCATAGGAGTGGTTCAAAGTCACATAGTGCTTAGTTATACTGTACAACACTGTACAGCAAATTAACCCAACTAAAAACACAGTCTCAGCTTCCTCTGCTGCACTTCTGACAGCAAAGACCCAACTGCTACCACTATATGAAATGAGCCTACTACTACAACTTAAAATTATTTTGCAAAATTTGGAGTACTTGAGAAATAAAAAGAAGACAATCAAAAACCTTTGTGCTTTAACAACCCAAAATGAAGCTGACAGCACTTAGTCAGACTTCAAACAGCAAAGATGCATTTGTCAAAGCATGAGAAGTGGCATAAAATGTCAGTAAATCCATTGTATGGGCAGAACCCAGAAGGAGGGAACAGAAGGGGACTGATCTGCTTTAGCAGTGAGGATACAGTCTGAATCTGGGGCATCCAACACGTTCAGGCAGCATGCAGAAATAATCCTCCTGTCCACATTTTGCTTGTCCTTCAAAGAGGCAAGAAGCAGCCTTGTGCTGCCCCACAGCCAAGGACAGCTTGCAGCTGGCACCACAGCAAAAAGCTCTCTTCCTGCCCTCACCCCTCACACAGGATGAAGAAGAGACAAACTAACAAAATTAGCAAAAACAAACTAGGTGGAATTAGAACCTTCCTCCCAATTCTCTTCCAGCTGATGAAAATCAAAGGCTTTTATTTCTTTTTTTAAAAAATAATTTATCTTCTCTAATAACATCTAACATTTGTAAAAGAAAACATGTTTATCTTCACTCAGTTTAATCTGTCATATTCATTACATTTTTATATTTCACACATGAAGGCAAATCCAGTGGATAACACATGCTGTTTCAGCTTCAAATTTTAATCTTTTCCAGGTCAGCACAAATCATATTTTACAATCCATAGTCTGCATGGAGAGGCTATATCCTGGCCACAGCTCAATTCTTAACAAATCAGTGTGTATATATATGTCATCAAAAAGCCACCACAAATTTAACCACATAATGCATTCAGGTCAGATTCTCATTTAATGCATGAAATTACATTCACAACAGGGGAGTAAGATGATCCTTTCAGGAAGTAATAAATATTTAAGTACAGCCCCAGAATTTTGCAACCAAGTATGTAAAACTTGGTGCAACCAGGGAGTACTGTCCACAGGAATTTGTACTCTTTGATCACATTTCTGTCTTCTTTCAGACTTTCGTGGTCTGTCCCTTTCATGTGGGTCATGAGAAGTCAGCAATACTCATCACTTGTCAGCATCCTCACTGTTCTTACCACTCCCAGTGGTAGTGGCTGCTGCCAGCAGCAAACAAAAAAATCCACTTCTCAAGGGACTTTCCTCATTCATAAGGCCAAAGTCCAGCCCTGCTTGAGCTCATTTCCACCTTCCTCCAACAGGTCACCCACACCTTGCAGGTGGTAACAGCAACCAGACCAAGAAGGGGCATTTGAGTTTAGTTACTGAGGCTTGGAATTTGCAGTAGTCTGGTCAAAGTAGCAACCCATAGATCTTGCAGGATGATCCAACAACCTACTATAGCAGCAAATGAGAATGGTTTAGGAGGAGGCACAAAAAAAAAAAAAAAAAAACCCCACCAAAACACTTTTTTGTAACAGCTTTCCCAAAAATAGCCTCTCAAACTACCACTACCTGTAAATTAACTTTTACAAAGAAACTATAATCAAATTGACCATGAAGAAAACACACAACTTTCACCTCCCTAACAATTAATGCTTTCCCATGATCTCACCACTGCATAACAGCCTTCCAGCCTAAACAAACCACCTTGAAGAAAAGTTCCCAAGATCAGATTCATAATTGCACTCAGCTCCAGCACCAGGAAGGCAAGTTACCCCTGTTGTCACAAAACAAAAGTGGTAATTTTCTTCTACACAACTTCCCTTCTACTACTCCAAACCCTTACACCTTCCAGAAAATTGACCGTTCCCTGTAACTCAGGACATCTGACCATGCCATGCACATATGAGCAGCTGGAAAGTTAAAATACCTGCAGCTGAGATGCTAGGATGGAAATAGTTTTAAACAAAGTTTCTAAAAGCCACAGCTGCAGAAGGCAAGAAAACACCCAACAAGTATGGTAATTAACACAGAAACGTGTCACACCCGACTTTGCTCTTCAGCAGGACAAACTGATGACACAAACCAGCAAAGAGCCGAGTCTGATGCTTCCTTCCTACACAGCACTTGAGAGCTAATTAAGAACATCAGCACAATAATCATCAAAGCACCACTTGAGGTCAAATTACTATTTATACAGGACTCAAAACCCAAAAATCACTTCAAACTAAACTACCAACAACTTGAAAATGTTAGACAAGTGAAAAGCACTTGTACAAACTTTCCCTTGGTAAGAGACTCTCTCTGAGAGCAACTGGATTGTACCCATCAGTTTTAAAAGGAAAATCTTAAAACCCTTCACAGTAAATTAGAAAAGAATAATTTTGCTTTTTCAATTTATCAGAAAAAATGTCAAATTTAAAATTATTAAGTCTAAAGAAGAGTTTAGAGCACCGGACCAATATCGCCTTAGGTTTTACAACATGAAAGTATCACAGTAAGATACACCAGATAGTTCTGGTTTGCAAAGAATTAATTTCACTTCAAAAGGGGCAGGAATACCTACATTCACTTGGACTATATGGAAGTGTTATACCAAGGAGTTTGCAGAGTCACAAAAAAGGCAGTGCCAGCAAGAGAGTCCGCGGTAAAGCAAAATTGCCCTTTCAAATAAAGCAGCTTGATCCAGGCTGAAGAACCTGCATCAGCAGTTTTTCATTACAGATGAGCTGACTGAGTTGTGACCCCACTTTCCCAACTCTCTCATGACTGGATGTCTTCTGTAGGGGTAGGTTTAGGGATTTTTATTATTCTTTTTTTTTTTAATCAGTTCCTCCCACTGAACAGGTAACCTTGGCTACAGACAACTTGGTGTACTGCAGAAGTCAGAGTGACACAGAACACATAATACAAGAGTACAAATCAAAAGAAATGCAAAAGTAAGAACAGACAGCAGAACTTAAATTTAAAAAAATCTTCATAAGCATATTTTAAAAATGTTAGCACCTTGAATGTCTTCCCATTAAAAAAAAATCATCCTGTTAGAAACACATCTGTTGTGTATTCCACCCATTTCAGTAACAATGACCCAGCCACACTATGACAGTAAAATCAAGCCAATGCAGAAAACTCACCTTCACAAAATTGTCAGGGAACATGCCCCTTCTGCCATTTAACTCCCCTTCCAACCATCCTTCTTCTTCCAGTTTTTTCACATTCCTGATGACTTCCCCAACTCGGATTGTTAACTCATCATCATGCACTGCATCATAGTCATATTCCACAATATAGTCCACTAAAAAGGAAAAAAAAAAATGCACAGTGAATACAACCCAGACTGGGAAATGCAATTAGAAAGCCATGCACATTCAAAAGGCAAACCTAACAATGACTGCTAACAACAAACATTTCCCTCACAGCAATGCTCATTTGTGAAATGTGACATTCCCATGTATTTTTGAGAGGGAGAAACAACTGGTTAGCCACCTATTAGAATAAAGTAAATTTAGGTATGTGACACTAGGTCATATTTTGGTGGTGGTGGATACGTTTTTGTTCATGTCTGGTGGAAGGAATTGCTTCCAATGATTTTTTTTTCCCCACCAAGTTCCAGCTGAAGATTTACCAATTATGAATCACTGCCCATAGGGCAAGAACTTCTTTCTTACTCAGTGCTCATATGGGGCCAAGAAACAGAGGCTATGTGTAGGGCACATACTTGCAATGCTTTGTTAATTCTCACACTTGAGCCTGCTACTATGTTTGTAAAAAGCTAATTGCTGCACACACAGAATTTCTGCAGGGTTGATCCAAGGAAACCTCTCTCTCCTCTGCAGATCACAATGCACAAGAGCACAAGGTTAAAAGACACAAATCCTGAATGGTTGTAGAAGTTTTTTCCCAGGTTAATCTATTTTATCAGTGCATAATAATACCCAACAATTAATTAAAAAATGAAGGGATCAAATGGGAAGAAGCATTAATTCCTTGTCACTGAACTCACAGCTGCATCAAACCAATGTGTAATTCCGATCTGTGAGCAGTTTTAATCACAAGTGCAGCTGCAGTTATTGCAATTAAGCCTTTATCCCTCTGCTGCCTATGGATGAAGCCAGAAAACCCTTAGTAAAAAACAGAACTACATGATGGTGCCATGAATGCAAGAGATGCTTGAATTATATGTCTGGCAAACTACTTCCTGAATGCACTCATTAACAAAGGAACCAGTAGACATAAATGTGAAGAAAAAAAAAAATTCTTCCTTATGAACAGAAGTCATCACCAGAGTTACCTGCCTGTGATATGCACCTGGAACTTCTAGTACATGCTTTTTGTACTGCAGACATTTAGTTCTGCCAAATGTACTCTCTAAGCTTGTTTCAAAGCATCATATTCCCCCATCATTGCCTGCAGCAAGCAGAGTAGCTCTGTCTTGCTTCTGCATGGAATTGTCTCTTGAGTGGCTGACATAAAATATTGCCAAACATACAGGAAATTCTGGCAGTCACAAATCATAAAGACAACAGCCATTCATCACCTAAGAGTCTGGAAATGAAAACATCACCTTCCAACCAACTCAACCCAGCCATTTTGGAAACCTACACATGTAGAAAAATATAAGAAATATCCATGTCACATATTTCTCTCATGATACACTGTTTTGAAGCACATTAGCAGATAGTATATTTCAATATACACACTACAGGACAGCTTTACAAAACTAAACATGGAAAATAGATCACAACAGAGTGACAGTCATGGCAAGTTCTCACAGCAGTGACTTGAATTGCCAAACACCTGGTCCTTTTTCCACAGCAGCAGTAGATAATCACACCCACATTGTGTCAACATGAACCAGTTCTATTGAAAATTTATTTATTACCTTGGGAGAACATTTCTGTATTTGTGTTTGAAATACACAGCATATTCATTTGGTCACCTTTCCAGACTATAAAACATTGACTCGGACATGCCAACAAGAAATAGAGAACCTGAACGACCTCCCAGTCATCACCCACGTGTCTTTATGCTCCAAATAGCAGTAAACAGACATCAGCTTCTTACACTCGAAATTTAGGTGCTGAATTTCCTCTTGTTTTATCAGTGACACCCAAAGGCAGCCTCGCTGTCATGGATACACAGACAAACCAGATGTGAATTCTGTTGCCTCATCTGTGAAGGGGAAGGGATCATGAGGAATGTTAAGACAGCTTCATCCCACAGATTTTTCTCATATGATGGCAGAGGAACAGCAAGGAGCTACACATTCCATGTCTTGCTACTACGTGGTCCTCAAGAAGAACACTTATAAGTTTTGTTTTTCAATATTAGCAAGTAGCACTAGTTGAATCATCGAGGTGATGGGCAAGAGACCTCTGTACTGCCAAAACAGTCCAGATTAAATACATCTCTGAAACATACTAAAGTACAATATTTACCCAAGTAAAAACAGAGTCCAGCGATGACAGAAAATGTTTTTAAGGAATCAACTCTTCATAATAACACTAACTAGAAATTACATTAGTTTAAAGATTATACTTAATGCTTGTACTAGCTCTGAATGCTTCAAGTTCTCACACAAAAGCTTTACTCAAGAACAGATACACTGCAAACAGTCAGCAGTAAAATGGACTCCGGTAATATAAGCTGGTCAAAACTTTTTCTAAAAATTCTCTACTGGTAGAAGGTGCAGCAGAACTCCTCAGCAACACAAGCTCTCAAACCCACCTATTTTATCTCCCTCTGCTTTTTACACAGCTTTCTCCATTTCAAACTCCACTCAGGTCCATTATCTGTAGCTTAAAGTGCATAACAATCAAGTGTCAAATGAAAAATAGTCTTAGGCTTAAGCAGGAACACTGTGAGGTTTACTGTGCTTTTCTAGCACATCCAGAAACACCAAAGCTCACCTGAGAGAGGCAGACAACTTTCTCCTGAGTTTTCAGAGTATCTGCATATAAGAAAAGGCTGAAAAAGCTGGGAAAAGTCTCAGGGATATCTCATTGATCAGGGTGTGGAAAAGACCAAGCAGTGCCCAATGAAAACACAAGAGGCAGTGGGACAAAATGAAACCAAACAAACGCCACTTAAACATATATAAACACACTCTGTCATCCAGCCATGACAGCTTTCCAACTCACTCAGGAAACCATCCAGATGGTGTTTTTTGAATGTTCTGACCCATTTTCAGGGGCAACTGACTGATTAAAATCAATAGAGCTATAAAAAAAAATTTACTGGATATCTTGGAAGGAAAATGGCTCTGTGAGAGGGGGTCTGATCAGCTCTTGCTTTTTAGTAAGATGACAACCTCATTAACAAAACAAGAATGAAAAAATTAAGTTGGACATTAGGAAGAAATTCTTCATTAAAGGGTGAAAAGAGTGATGAGATATTGGAATGGACAGCCCAGGGAGGTGTTTAAGGGAACACTGGATGTGGCACTTAAAGCCATGGTCTGCTTGACGTGATGTTGTTTGGTCATAGGTTGGATTTGATGATCTCAGAGGTCTCTTCCAACCTGGCTGATTCTGTGATAAAACAGACCAAACACATCAAAGCCAGTCAGCAGCTACAGACTATATTATTCCCCACATTACAAAGTGTCCCACCTAACACCTCTTTGACAAAATAGCTCCCACTGCCAGCCAAGACAGCAACACTGCCTGCACCAGGCATTCAATCACTGCTGGCACAGCTGGACTCCCCACTTGTCCAAGCCTTACACAAACAGCTCTTCTGCCAACCACATCCCAGTGCCAAGGCAGAGGCCAAGTCTCCCAACAAGCATGGCCACATTATACCCATCTTCTCTGATTTTAAACAAAGGATGCCTTCAGCTACTCAGACTCTCTCCAAAGTTGCCTATTAGAGGTAACTAAGGCCCTCTGGTAGCCCTAAAACAGAAATCAAAACATAAATCAAGGAAGAGCGGAAAATATAGCAAAACTCTAGCATGCCTGTGTCTTCAACAGAAACAGACACTCATCCAGCAAAGAGCACAATTTCACATTCTTGGTACATTGTTTAGGGTATTACAATGCTGTCAGAACCCAGGGACCTTTCTGTAGTAGCCAAAAAAAGACACAAACCAGATTTAAAATAAATCCCATGAAAAAACAAACAAACAAACAAAAAAAACCCACTTTAATAGCTTACACTTTTTCACTTTTTTTTTTTTTTTTTTTTTTGGTAAGAGGGGAGAGGGATTGATTGGATAGCTGAAATCCTTGCATATACTGGGAAGCCTTGCTGAAACTTGCTGCAGGCTGGGAGGGACAGAGTCCAAAGTGAAGCAGCAAGAGTTGCTGCAGTACTCCATAAAGGTCTCTTCAGGCAGGTTTCAGGCCAGTTCAAAGTCATTTATTGGAACAACAACTCTGGAAAGTCGTGTGACCTCCAGAAGTACCTTGCCAGCAGAGTTGCAGTTACCTTAGAAACTGAGGTTTTGCTTTTCCAATTTATCACAACAGACAGTTGCTAGATGCCTAAAACAAATTTCATAAGTACTGTTATTTCCACTTGTACATTTACCATGTTAAACCTCCAAAGTCCAGTCTCCTATGAAACAAAGCCTACTGAATTTGTTATTATGTATGAATTACAAACTAAAGAGTTACAAAGTTATTTCATTTTATAGCAGACCAAGTTTATACTAGAGAAAAAGACCACAGAGGACATAATCTTGCCCTTTTAACTACCATACTTTTCTTCACAACTATTTCAAAATCAGGCACTGAACTTTAGGAGAATGATCCTTCCAACTGCTTTCCAACAAAAACAGTTCTACCACTTATGAGCTATAGGAATTCCAGCTGGTTTAATATTAATATAATAGTATACGTTCAGCCACTTAAGACAGACCTTAAAACTCAAAAAGTAGCTCAGGTGATTAAATGCTGAACAATGAAAACACCTCTGTAAGTGTTAAACATACGTAGTGGTTATAAGAATGTTTTCTTTCCACTTCAATACCATATAATTTCCTGTCACCCTGACCTGAGTCACTGATGACAACCCAGATGCTTAAATAGAAAGGCCTGACAGACTTCCCACTGCCCTTTAAAATTCTAATTTCTGCTCCCAAAACTGTGAGTTTCGTCTACAAAGCTCTCCTGTAAAGACACATGCACAAGGGTGAGCACCAGGGTTTGGGAACCAAAGACAAATCTCTGCTGGCCAAGAGCTCCCACTGCTCCGCAGCCAGGCTTCCTCCAGGCTTCACACTCCTGCTTCCAAATGACCAGAATAACCAGTTCCCTAAAGATCCAAGTATTCCTTTGGGATACAGATGTAGGTTTGCTCTTCCTCAATCTGAATAGGGAAGTGCCTCACCTCTCCCACTATCAGGGAAACCACTCTGAGCACTGGTCTTGGGCAAAAGTCCTTCCCTTTTTTTCACACCCCATAACCATCCAACTGAGGAGCAGTCAAGAGACTGAACCTTGAACAGATGGAAACATTCAATATTTCCTGCTTCCTTCTCATGGTGCCATATAAAGCTATATCACCAACAGAAAGCGAGAAACCCAAAGAGTTGCTTTTCCAAGACATCTTAACCTAAGAATTTTGTGATCCCATGCTTTCTTCTGTGCATTCACCAGCCCCTTCCCCCTGGTCTCTGCTTAAATTAGCAGTTATTTATAATACTGGTGAACCAGAAAACAGCCCAAGAGATAGCTTGTTTCTTGCAACTTTCTGCAAGTTTATTTCCTTAAGATGTCTCACTGCAGGCTCAGACATCGGACTGCTTCAAACACACCTCAGATCAACCTCTGCATCCCTGTTACAGCCCAGATCAGGAGCACACTGCTCAGGGAAGCTCCAAATCATCCTCCTTTCTGGTGGTTCAGTTCAGTGTGGAACAGTCTCACAAAGTAATCTGGAATTTTCATTGAGACTATGCCCAGGAATGCACCTAATGCACATTAATCTTTAGCAGGCATTATGTCCATGGGACAAGACTAAAACTACAATGACATAAAAATATCCAAAACTTGAAATCTGAATATGGTCCCTCACATAAGCAATTTCCCCCTATAGATCCACTCACCTTGCCCCTCACCACTTGCTGCTTTGCTCAAAGCCAGTATCTGCCATGAAACCACATCCAAACGTAACGCTTTACTGATATAAGGCCACGGGACTCCTGTCAACTCTGATGGTAAGGATGCAGTTCCATGCTATTAAGAAACTGAACAAATGTAATTAGCTAATGGAGACCATGCAGTCCACACATACTTAACAGTACAGTCACTAGTTTTGAGCCACACCACGCTGAAGAGCAGACATTTCACTGAGCTGAGCCATGCAGAGCCACGACATTCACATTCCACATGGAGGACTGGCAAACAGCTGCATCACAAGGGCTACTGCAAGCATTAAACATCACCAGTGAGATGTTTTACCTTCACAGCAGCTCAGAAGGATGCCAGGTGCCTCCTGTGCAGTGACACATGGCAGAGCCATTTCTACCTGTGCCTCCTCCCAAGGGAGCCACACCAGTCGTGCCAGCTCCAGTCTGGCCAAACAGCTCCATACCAAAGCAGTCACACCTCCTCCTGCTCCTGAAGCTCTGGCCCCGTGTGCCAGCCAAGCAAACTCTGTTGCCACAAGGAGGGGATGTGGCAGAGGAGGCTCTCTGAAGTTTAACATAATGCTGACCTCATTTATTCAAATATTGACTTATGATCTTATTTTAAGCAAAATGCCCAGAGCCATGAGAATTATTTCCTTAGTTTATAATAA
Source organism: Tychaedon coryphoeus (assembly GCA_013398595.1). NCBI lineage: Eukaryota > Metazoa > Chordata > Aves > Passeriformes > Muscicapidae > Tychaedon > Tychaedon coryphoeus. Next base: position 97,858 of record WBND01001085.1, on the reverse strand, counting down.
TACAACATAATGCATATGAAATAAAAATATTTTCATGCCATTCTGTGTACATTTTCTTTTAAGCATACATAATTCATTCCCAATTTGCTGTAAACTGTTTATTCCAGTCATGGATTATTTCAAAGACAGAGAACCTAAATCTCTACAATTTATTAGTTCAGGTTGCTAGGCAAGCAAACAATCCTTTCAAGCACTAAAGATTATTCCAGTACATACAAACACACAGTGTTGGACCCAAGCTGATTCTACATAAAACCAGCTCAGCTATGTCCACCCAGTCTCTGGAAGCACCACAAACACCCTGCTGTCACCCACTGGGGACTCAGTTTGGATGCCTGAAGATTTTCTTGTTTAAAGCAACTTCATGTTGAAGTGAGTATGAGCTCACTCTCTCTTCAACACACCCCATCTCAGAAGCCTCAGCAGGTTCAAAGCAGCATTATATGAGTGAGGGCAACCAGACACTCTGCTGCAGTCAGGCTAAATTCCCAACAAGCCCCTTTCCACATCCTCAGCACATGGGCTGACCAGACAGAGCACCATTCCTCATCTGAGCCAACATCAAATTAATCACAGAATATGCTGAGTTGGAAGGGACCCACAGGGACCACTGAGTCCAGCTCCTGGCCCTGCCCAGCACCATCCCCAGGAGTCACAACACCCTGTGCCTGAGAGCGATGCCCAAACTCTCGAGCTCTGTCAGGCTGGTGTTGTGACCACTTCCCTGGGGAGCCTGCTCCAGTGCCCAGCCACCCTCTGGGTGAAGAAATAAAAATTTTTCTAATATTCAACCTAAAACTTCCCTGACACAACTTCAGGCCATTCTGGTCCTCACAGAGCAGAGATCCATGTCTTCCCTCCCTCTTCATCTCATGAGGAAGTTCTAGACCACAATAAGGTCTCCCTTCTTTCTCCAGGCTGAACAGGCCAAATGACCTCATATAGATTTCCTCTCCAGAGCCCGCACCATCTTGGCTGCCCTCCTTTGGATACTCTCCAATAGTTTAGTACCTCTTTTACACTGTGGTGTCCACAACTGCACAATATTTGAGGTGAGGCCACCCCAGCACAGAGCAGAGCAGGACAATCCCCTCCCTGGTCTGGCTGGCAATGCTGCTGTGCCCGATGCACCCAAGGACAAAACGCTGTGCCCAGCCAACTCAGCTCCCATTCCTCTATCAGATGGTAAAAAAACCCAGGAATTTAAATATCAGAGTCTTCTGAATCAAAAAATCATTGCACTGTTGTCAAGAAAATATATCATTCTTCTAGAATAATTTAACTATCTCAAGTCACTACCAAAAGCTGTTGGATATGTGATGGTTTACAAGATCTGTTAAAAATTTAGTAAGTATTCTCCAGTGCTTACACTGAGGGTATTTTAAACTGCTACAAAGATAGCACCTTTGCTTCCCCACACTTGAAAATGAACAGCCCAGCTACTGCCAGCTTCCCATGCTGACTAAGTACTATGAGCTTAAAGGAAAAAAAAACTATCATTGCAAGAGAGGAAGGAACAAGCTGGCACAAAGGCAGTTCTGTTATTTTCCTGAAGTATGAGGTCTCACCACATTTTGTGCTTTCTAATGATAAGAGGTACCTTATTGCATCCTTTCAGTATATACTTTTTCCCAAGGTCTGTAATGACAGGATGGGGCATTGGTTTTAAACTGACAGAGGGGAAATTTAGATTAGACCTCAGGAAGGAACTCCTGCTGCTGAGGGTGGTTAGACAGCACCTGGAGCTGCCTGGGGACTGCACTGTCTGAGAGTTTGTGACTCAGATGTCAGTGGCATAGCAGTGAAAAGGTATTTTTGGGAAAAGTGTTTAGTGGCTGAAACTAATTTCAGTTTGGCTAACTTCTGCAGGATTTCCTGTCAGCTGTAAGGGTTAAATCAAAAGTGTAAGTTAAAAACTTCAGTGAGAGATATGAGAGATCTTGTGGATTATAAGAAATTTGTGAAAGTTACAGGATGTCTCTGAAAAAGAACGTGCTAATGACAGGGATTTGTATATTTATTTGTATGGTCTATAACAAAAAATATCATAAAAGATATTTGTGCCTGAATCACAGGATAGCTTGGGTTGGAAGGAACCTTTAAAGATCATCCATGGGCAGGGACACCTTCCACCAGACCCAGGTGCTCCAAGCCCCATCCAGCCTGGCCTTGAACACTTCCAGGGATGAAACATCTGCAGCTTCTCTGAGCAGCCTGTGACAGTGTCTCAAGTCTGTGACAAGGCAACTTGAATAGTTTCTTTTTCTTTTTTTTTTTGTCCACCCTGCAGTATCTGCTATTTTTCCTTACTCCTTCTGTAGTTTGCTCTATGCTGCATCACCCAGCCCTAGCACAAATATTTTCTGCTTAAAGCAACAATTCATCTATATCCATAGCTTGCCTAAAAAAAAGAAAAACAAAAACTAAAATAGCAGTCTACCCTTGAGACAGTCTAAAGCCAGGAGACTTGGTTCTGTCAGCACAGAACTTGTCCATCTGGAAGCTGCCCTGGATCCGCCTGGCATTTCTGGATTGGGTAAGCAATGGTGCATTCTCCAAGATATGACTCACCATGCATTTTTAATAAAAAGTTTGTGTTCAATTTTACGGACTAGTAAGAATGCCTGAAATAATTAGGAAAATGAACAGCTGAAAACAGTTTAAAATGTAGGTTTTTCCTATCAAATTATTTCAACTAATGAGAAACTCATTACATTCTAACAACCACCACTTCAAACATCAGTTCTTGTGCTGGCTCAGGTGCAATTAGCAAGAGACTTTGAGAAGGAAACTAAACAGTATTGCAGAAACCCTGCCCAACAGCCTGCCCTGAGAGACACAAATCACATATGCCTCATTTTCCTACTCCAGGCTCCTGTAATTTTCTGGAGTGCATTATAGTGCTTAACACTGTATAAGACTGAAAATTGAATGTTTGTCAATTTTTACTTACTAAAGCAAATTGTTTTCACACACACCCTTATAATTTTACAACTGTATGATGTAGATGATAAGTCACCACTGCCAACTAAAAGGGAAGAAAAATGTTTTAGGGATACCTCACTGCAGATTTATCAACTCCAGAAGTACCTCATCATGTCTCCTTCAGTATTACCAGAAATACTTGTCTTAAACACACTCGTAAATTTAATAAATGTTACAATTTTGGATTTAATTTACCCCCTCACTTTGAATTGCTGTGCTCTTCCATTTACAGCAGTAGACATGAAATGGGAAGTATTAGAATAAAACCTCAACCACTTCCAGGTATTTAATACCTTTTAAGGACAGAAGAGGTGGAAACATTTTGCCTGGGAAGTGACACAAAGCAAAGTGATGGTTTGTGCTGCTTGCTATTTCCCTCAGCCTGAGCAGACCTCAGAGCAAGAAACCAGCCTGGAAATGAGAGCTAACACCTGCAGGAAAGGCAGCAAATGTCTCCATGAGCAGAAGTGAAAAAATGCTACTAATTCACATTGCAGAGAAAACCAGAAATCTTTGAGGGCACAGGGGAATGTACTAAAAAAAAAAAAATACCACATTTTCTGAAGCCATGACTCAGACATTGTTCTATATATAGATGTATGCCTCTTCCTCTCTTCCTTCCCTTAAGTTAATTTTATAACATCTATTTGGCAAAACATTCAAGGTGAGTCACAAAACACCAAATTACAAAATCTGCTGAAACAAAGCCATGCCAAAAAGCACTGAAGAACAAAAGAATCATACCTCATTTATATTTTGTTCAAATCCAAAGCACCAAATAAGCAGTGAATGTACCTTGAGGTCAACACCCTATTTATAGGTGTTCCCTTAAAGCCTTCACTAGATAATTAGCTCACAAAAATAAGTTTGAAGCTAAGTATTCTGTTGCTTGAGAACTCTTTTTACAAAGTCATTCCCCCAAAAAATAAAAAACCGTATTTGAAGTTTCCTTCCTTCTATGAGGACTCCACACAACTACAAAAGCTTCAGCTCCTCCTGCAGATATTTTATTTCAGGATTCTCCTAGCCAAAAAGGACATCATGATCACAGCCCCAGGTTATGAATTCAAGAGTTATGAAAACAAGAAAATCTCTGAAAGCCTTTTGGGTTTAAATGAAAACTCCTTTTACGCTCCAAAGAAATGCAGAAATGCTTTGACAGACAGCCTACAATTTGGCACATCTTTAATTCTGAATGACAATTAGTACTTGTGCAAACATAGCAAGAATCTGGCTTTGAAATAAATTTACAGGAACCTAAAAGCATAATTCGGAGCATGCACAAAGTGTTCCCTTCATCTGTGAAAACAGACATGATGCAAGAGTCTGAATGGTCCCAGATTGGAATCTTGCAAAAACCACAAAATATGCTTAGCATTACAACAAGAACAAGTGTTTGTATCTGACTCCATGCTGTCAGGGCATACTAATTGTGACAAAGTTAATTTACTTTTCAGTGTGGACATTTTAGTCAAGACAATAAACTGAAATTCTGATAGAAAAGCACAGAAAGAAATCTTTATGAAATGGATTTTTACAAAAGCCAGTCAAAACAGTAAATGCTCAAGGGCACGCTACAATCTCAGACAGTTTTAAAGGAGGCAAAATTGTTTCATTAGGTCAATTATGTTCTAAAAGTTCAGGGATCAAGTCTTTCAAATATCTATTTCCACATGTATTTAGAAGGATTCAAGTAATTCTTATTAAGATCATTATTTCAATCTGCATGGCTTGCAGTGCATCCAATCACAGGAAAATAGGGTTTGAAAGGACATCTGGAGGTTACTTATTCCAAACTGGTCAGAGCAAGGTTAATCTCAAAGTCAAATAAGGCTGCCCAAGGCTTTGTCCAGTTAAATTTTAGAAGTCTTGAAAGGATGGAGATAAAACAGCCACCCCAAGCACCTCTTCTGATACTGAATTCTCATAATAATTTTTCCACATTATATTCAGTAGGAATTACCACCCTCCTAACTTGCAGGCATTGGTTCACAATTTTGCACTGTGCCTCCAAGGAGAGTAGGTTGTTCTCCTCCCCAGGCATACCTACTTGTTGCACACCATATGCACCAGCCTCCCAGCCACCCTCAACTCTAGTTCAGGGGCATTCCTGCTGACTTTGAGGGAAGGGAGGAGCAAAACTGGACTCAGCATTTTAGAGACAGTCCTGTGAGTGCCAGGGAGTAGGAAACACTCACTTCCCATGACCTGCTGACTACCATCCTGCTCATGCCCCCTGGCAGACAGTAAGGTAGGTCATTATTGCAGTACATCAATCATCCCCCACGCCATTCACTGTGGAGTTTTTTAGGTACCTGGTCATAATCTTGAGCATTTGAAGAAACCAGCATTATTGTGAGTATCCCTACCTGCCTGTCCTCCTGCTTCACTCCCAGTAATTCTTCCCCTGTCCACCCATTTGGCTGAAACATGCCAGATGAGCAGCATCTCTAAAATATGAGCAGTACATTTTTTGTTTTTAAGTTTTTTTGCAGAGTCAGCACTGAAGCACTCAAATCTCATTCCTTCCTGAGGAAAAGACTTCAGGACTGCCCCAACACTTGCCCTTCTAACCTGATGGCTGGCTGATCACCAAATACACAGCTTGGAAGCAGCTACAGCATGTGCTGTGTCTTGCAGAGCTAATTGATAGTAACACCCCAATTGGTATTTGAAGAATTTGAGAAGGGATCAGAGGCCTTACAGGAGTTTATGAAAAGCAGTCTGGGGCAAGGGATAACAGTTGCTGCCATCAGGAGACAAAGCACCTGAGCAAGTTCATGGATAGCCAACCCCCACCTCTGCTGTTCTCAACACAGTCAACTTGAAGGAGTCGTTTGGATTTCAGAAACACAAAGGAAATACTCTCGATTGTTCCCACATATTCACAACTACAGGCATAATCCTGGGGACCCAGCTAATACACACAACAAAAGTGAAATCATGAGAGACGACTCAGCAATACAACCTTGGCTTTTTGCAACACCAAAGTCAGCATTTACCACTTCAGTCACAGCTCAGAACTAAAAAACCAGGATACAGCAGTGAACAGCAGGATCCAGCAACTCTGTGTTGATGGGAAATCAGGAGAGTCTCCTTGCTGCATGGAGATGGCAGGCTGTGTCTTATTGTACTGACAGCACATCTCCTGTTTCATAAACAGCTTTATTTCATCTGCTGTTCATCCAGCCTGAGGCTTTCTGTTACTGCTTATCTACCAGGGCAGGCTTTTTCCTACAACCTACATAGTAGAAGCTATTTACATTACAATCCATACATACTTTATAGTTCTGTTTCAGTAAGGATGAAACACTAGGACTGAAAGAGCAAACTTTTTCCACAAAATAAGCATCTAGTAAGGTGATGAGCACATGAAAATCAGAGGAAGCAATTTTATACACTCTTAATTGTGCTTTTACTTTACAACCCCACACTGTTAATTTACATATTTAGCCCTATAGCACACGATGATTCAAGAAATGCCATCAAGCCCTCCTCAAGCTGCAAAGGGTGTCAACTGAGATCGTTTCCAATTTCTCTACTTCCTTGCACCACATCCTTATTCAGCTATTGGTAGTCTGTAAAAGCAGGCCCTGTTATACTTAGGCTTTTTATAATGTGAATGTGTCAGTGAAATGGTTTTTAGTATAATCTTCCACCTCACAGACACTCTCTTATCCTGTGCTGAAGGATGAGACGTATTTTCAGTAACCTGTGGGTCAGGCAAAGGAAGCCCTGTATTTGATTTTCAAGAGCAAAACAGCACAGTTCATGATCATTTATCCTTAATTAAAAGGTTACATTCTGCTGTTTCCACTTTTCAAGAAAATCTGCTGCCTCCTTATCTACCATACCCATGAGAGCATGGGATTAACATATTTGCTTTTATCCTCACAACTTCAAAAGCCTTGCTCACCTCAGCATTTCCACTGCCCCACTTGCAGCAGAGCATCTCATTCCACCTGGCTTCAGAACAGCACCAACTCAGCTGAGCACAGCAAGAAGTGCTGGTTGGGACATTGAGGTTTTAAACCAACAGCCCATGGCCCACCCTGCAGACACTTATGCAGCTTGTAAACCCTGCTAATTTTGTCAAGTCTTGTACCAAAGTCTTAACAAAAGAATATTCTTCACTTAACCTCTTTGGAAAGGGAAACAGGCCCTGCTTTTCAGGAATGACTGCTTTAGTTGCTTACAGAGATCAGAGTTTTACAGTGACTCCAGCAATCTGAAGCTAAAGGAGTGATCCTGCATGGTCTCTCCATACTCATTCTCATTTCACCAGCTCTTCCTCTGTGCTGGTCTCACAGTTGTGCTGCTCCAGGGTGTGTCAGTCTAGTTTGCTGCTAAATCAGCCAGCTGGTTCTCTTCCAGCTGGATTCAACCCTGGCCAGTGTCTTGAACTAGATCATTGTATGGACACATGATCACTAAACCTGCCAAAAGCAGAGATTGAAGAATACACTGATATCTGCATTATCCAGGGATTGACCATACCAAGACATGATGGCTCTAGAATTCTCCTGGCAGTTTGTTCTAGCAATTAATAACTTCCCTGACAGAAACATTTAGATGTTATAATGAGTGCAAACAGCAATGTGATTTACCTCAAGTTTTAGGCAGGCTTATTCCACTTAATCTTATATTTACTGGTTTATGATAGTGCTAAAGAAGCCAAACTCCATAAAAGCATTTAAGTGATAGGAATGTTGCAAGTCCAGCCCAACTGCAGAAAATCGGGATACAGAAGAACAGATGCATATTCTTACATACTGTGCTCAATCCTTTTGTCAAGACATAAACTTTATTGAGAACAAACAAAACCAGCTCCCACAGAAATACAAAAGGCATCTCAGTAACAGGTTCTAGCTGTTTAGAAACTATTTTCTCTTTAAAGGTATTATTAAATGACTAAAAAATTGCAAATCAGAGGTACAGTTTAAAAGGAACATTTGGTTGGCTTAAAACGGATTGGGAGGGATAAAAAACCTCCTTTAAAGATACAGAAGAATGCTGTGAAATAACCAGTTTGGTGGATCGCAAACACTTAGGGAGAACAATTAATATAGACACTCAGAAAAAAATTATGACATTTTAGTGTGGATCTAGTGCAAAGTAACTGCAGGTTAAAATAGAAAAGGAGAAACATCCTACGCTCCTTGACTCCTGAAGTTCAGTCCCATCCACTCTCTTGCCCAGGAGGTAAGGACTGCAGCCAGAGTGTGGCCATCCTGCTTGCTGACACGATGGCAAAGCTGGCACAGGAGTTTCCCCCACCAGCCAGCTCATCAGCTCCCAGAAGGGCTCACAGCCACTGGAGCCAGGGCAAGCCAGATACAGGCACTGCACAGCTCAGGCCCTTTCCAGCAGCAGCCTGGAGTTATCTCTGAACCACAGCCTGGAACTGCACCCACAGCGTGACTGCAGGACAAGGGAGATTATACACAAAGCAGCCTTAAAACAAATCTGTTCATAGCTCAAGGTACAAGTTCAAAGTGATGAGATTCTCCTTCACTTGAAACTAGTGGTTTCATTTCTTCAAGCAGCAAAGATGGAGACTCCTCTCCCTGAGTGCCAAAGATGCATTGACAAGAAACAACTTGAAGCATTCTGACAAGCCTGCTTTAGCATTTTTCTTGAAAAATGAATAAACAGTGCAACTTGGGGAAATAAAAACACTCTAAGAGGAATAAAGGTATGCTGGTATGTTACCAATAAAGCCATAATTGAACTGGAGAGCCAAAACCAGAAGACAAAAAAATTTCTATCAGGGCCAAGCTGACACTGCTGTAAGTGTGCTGCAGCTGATACAAGTGCCAGCATCTGCACTCTCCTCCTGCAGCCACGAGCTCAGTCTCAGTTTTTCGACAGCCAGACTGGCTGAAAACTGATTCAGGAAGGCAGGGAAGTTTCAGATTATTTGGTTCATACAAGCAAGGGAAGAGGACAATGCTCATTAGCCAGAGGTAAGCAAAGGCTCAGACTTAACTTCAGTGTCAGTTTAAAAAGATCAAACTATATCCAGAGTCAAAAACGCTTGGCAAAGGCTGACCACTTAGTAATTTTATCAAAGAGGCAGAAACCGATGACTTAAAAGTCTTCTTTAAATAGTAAGTCAGGCAAGTTTCCAGGAACTCTAGCAAAATTGCCTTATTTAAAATTAAAGTAAAAATCATTAATAACTCCCCTCCACAAAAATCTATTCACAGCTGCTGCAGAAGCAAGAATAATGACATTGCCTAGCACTGCTTAATTCCAAAACCATTTGCCTCTAATGACAAAAAGTACGTTTACAGTGATTTACTCACTGTTAAAAAACAGTGCAATCTTAAGCCATTTAAATAATTTAAAGCAACACTTTATCTAGCTAAAACAATGAAATCAAGAACATTCACTTTGAGTTTCTTTAACAACAATGTCAAATTTAAACTCAATTTGCAATCACAAAGCTCTTCAATACTAAGTGGAGAACAACTGCAGCCCTCACCTGCAACACCATGGGCCAGCAATGAGCAAACTGCTGAAATTAAAGGAAATTGCTTCATTTTTTAATTATTCAAAATATTATATTCTCATTTATTCTGCTGAAAGCAATCCTGGCGTAATACAGATTTCACAGAATGTTCTGAGTTGGAAGAGACCCACATGGATCATTGAGTCCAACTCTTACATAAATGGTCCATACAGGGACTAAACTCATAACCTTGGTGTTTTTAGCACCAGGCTCTGACGAGCTGAGCCAATCTCAGAGTCATGAGCATATTATAGGCAATAAATATTCCTTTAAGAAAAGTGAACTTAATATTCTAAATTACCTCATATTATATACTCTCTACAGTGTACATCACCCCGAAAGTGGAAAGATTTAACTCATCTGGCAGACAGATACATACTGTGATTATTCCTTCAGTTTGATTTAGGACTCTGGCAGTAGCAAGACTTAAATTTTTGTTCAAAAATATCTACAATGCCTCCTTTTCTTTGTTCATGACTTCTGAAAAAGAAGTATCTCATACTGATTGTACATGAAGAAAGTCAATTCTATATGGTATTAGTGAAGTAAAACACAATCTCACCCAAAAACTGTTGGCATTAGTCAGAGAAAGAAAACAGCAGTGCTGGTGAAATGAAGTCTGAAGCTTATGCTAGGAAACAGGGAATAATTTAGGGTAAAAGGACACTTAACATTAGAAAAGAGGCAACTGGAAAGGCAGTTTTAGTGCTTCAGTCCTGCTGTCACCAGTGCACCAGGATGGTGGGTGATGCTCAAGCAGGGCTGTGCTTCCACCATCACAGCACTGGGGAAATCTGTTTCTCACCATCCCACATCCAAAGTAAGCAAAGGCTCAGGCACCACCTCCATTGAACACTGGGCACATCTTAGATCATTAGCACATTCACAATTCAGAGTAAAAACAAAAAGCAACATTATGGAAAGGAAAAGTGTCAGGAAAGAAAAAGCTGAATGGAATTTAGCTACCTTACAAAATACAGGATTCCATTTAAAAAAAGACAAATAGTCACTTTAAAAGGAGCAGAAGAAAAAAGGTTAAATCCCAGTCAAGGACCAGAGACACATTTTAATCGCCCAGGTAGCAATGACAGCTGATAGAAATTGCTACACCCCAGACCCACTAGCAACAAATTTCACCTGATTGACTCACCACTTCTGTCAAGATGATTTTAGTCACTTTAAGCATCTTCACTGCTGCTCTTTCCAAACAAATCATTTTTATCAAGCCATGTTAAGGAACTATCAGACCAGCAGTCATATGTGACAGCATCTCCAGGGAAGCAAAATGAACGGGAAGAGCAGAGCTGTGACAGCCAGAGCGGGACAGACCAGGCAGCCACCTCACTTAGCCCCAGACAGCACAGTGCACCCAACCACACATTTCCTGTGTTTATGCAACAAAAACCCACTAAGGGAAAAAAAAAAAAAAAGCCAAGCACAGACAGACAATGGAGAAAGCCAGTGAAGGTGAGGATAATTCAAGGGCAAGGTCGTACCCAGCTGAAACTAAAGCTCTTAAGAACTGTTAGAAAAACAAAAGAAATCAAGACAAGTGTAATTCCACCCCTGCATGAGGTTACCTCTTGAATAACATGAAAAACTTTTTTCAACAAGATTGAAAACACAATCAGTACTAAAATAACTATCCAGCAAAGGTGACCAGCACCTGGAATGACTGGTACATGACAAAAGTAGACATAGAGAGACTTCCCAGTATTACGCCATCAAAAAATTACCTACCATTTCTCAAAAATACAAAGGATTCTGGCAGAACAAGGAGCAGTTTTATGGCAAAAAAACCTCACACTGAAAGGACATATTTCCCCCACAGATGTTAAACAGGGACTCCCACTGTCATAGACAGTGGTGGTTGGCAAAAACCACAGGATTTTTTTGAGCCCCTTAGGGATGGACAACCACAGACTTGAACTATCTGTAAAAAAAGATCTGGTGAAACCACAAACACCTCTGAAAAAGTTCATAAATCACTGACTGCCAGACTAGGGGTTTTAATTAAAAGGAAAAAAAATAGAAAAAAAAGCTTTCCACTACAAACCTGCTTTCCATATCCTTTTCCTCCCTACCTGTCTCCACAGTCAGGACTCTCACCACAGCAGTTCTTACATTCTTGGGTAAAAAACCCAAAAAACAAAAAAGGCCAGAGCTGAGCTGACAGAATGTCTAGCACCTTTTGACAGGATTTCCTCTCTGGCTTGACCCAAAGTCAGGGTCCACCAACTCTTCTCAGTTACTGTAATTTGGTTTCCCACTAGCTTAGGCACATATCTTCTGGAAGTCAATTTTACATCACTCTTCCTTATGGTTTTGTCTACAAGAAAATGGTAGTAAGAAACCCCTTTGCTGATCACCACAAGTACAGTTGGTCAACATCAGGCTCATCAAGTACCTGAGTACAGAAGGGTTTAACAACTTGAACTTCTGATTGTCATTTTACTCTACAATAAAGTCTGACTGAAACTCAACTGCACATCCCACCTTACATATTTCTTGGTAAAAATACCAGCAGCAGGACTCCTCATCTATCCTATCCCATTCACTTGGGAGTGTATGGAGTAGATTTTTGTTTTTTGGTGGGGGGTTGTTCTGTGTGGGTTTATTGTTTGTTTTTGAATTGAAGAACAAATCCTGAAGAAATGTTCTAACAGGTTCTTGGAATACTACTGGTGAATACTGAAACTGTCACTCTCTCCACAATATGTTAAAAGTATTAAGTCTGCTTACAAAAACCTTCTAGATTGTTTTTTGTTGCCAATATGAAGTTAACAAAAGGCTTCACACAAGTTTAAGGTTCAGTGAACTTACTCTGTAGACCAAATATATTTATACTTATTCTGTTGGCAATGAAGAAGCGTACCTGGCTTCTTAAAGTACTCCAAAATTATAAATTTTTCTGAAGATCACACGCAGCAAATTCAAATACACTAACCATGGGAACCACAAATCAAAGTCTGCACAAATTTCTGGAAATAGAAAAGATGGGGGGGATGCATATAACTAAGAAAATACTGACAGATGTTCAGTGGATTGCAGTGTTCCACTGTGGCAATTTATCAGCAGCTGCTGAAATATTTTCTTCTTAGCTATAAAACCATTTGACAATTAGCTGGAAGCTAATCTCTCCAAGTTAATATCAAACCAAGACAGCAAAAGACAATCAATCAAACAAAGTCTTTTCCACCTATAACATCTGAATCCATTTTCTTCCCTTTAATCTGTTTATCAAGCTGTTTCTAGAGTCATACACACATGATTAATCTAGTGCAGAAGGCAGAGAATTATAATGACAGGGCTCAAGGGTGTCACTGGACATTACCAATAACTTTATATGGTGTTGTGTGCATCACCTCTGATCACAACCCCTCATCCTTCAGACGCCTGAATGACACGTGCTCTTGAAACATTAATTTCCAGCCACCAGAAGAACATGAAAGAACTTGTTTCCAAGGCATTCTGTACTTCTGCCCTTCTCCTTTTGGTTCCTCCAGAGTCATACTGGCTGTTCTTACTTCATAAATCTCAAAAACCCTTGAGTTCATCAAGGATACCTCAACACTCCCCTCTTACATGTAAAATCCCTTCTACAGGCTGACATAAAAGAATCTCTTATCAAAAGACAGCTCTACCATGACGCCAGTAATAAAATAATCAACTAATGACTTCTCAAGGTAAATTGTGAGTCAACTACTTGATTACAGTGAGTGCAAACCAAGCTACTTCTTTTTCCACTCTTATTTTTAGTGATGTTTTACTGTACATTCCTCACCCCTTTCAGCCACATGAAAGAAATACTTGGAAATCTGAATAAAGGACAACACCTTCAGAGAAAATCTGTTTAAAAGGCTCTGCGATAATCATACAATCCTTTCTAGAGCTTGGCCACCATCCTGACAGGAACTGCTCTGTAACTCCACACCAATTGTTATGGTAATAAATAACCCACACAACAGCAACACTCGACACAGTGTGTGCACCCACTCAGTTCAGTCGTATCTAGAACAGTAATAACACGTTCATTATGGTCATCAGAAGAGGATTTCCTTTAGAAAAGCAGACTTAAGGACAAAAATACATAAAACCATGTAACAGAATAATCATATACAATCATGAACTGGACTCAGCCCTTATAGAGTATTCCTAACTATAATTATTGAGTATACAAAGGATTTCAATAACTCAAACCTACTATAGGTCAATCCTGTGGTATTTCTCATTTCAGCATTACAGCCTGAGTTCAATATGTTTAATTAGCACACTAAACCCTTCTGCTTTAGGAACTACCATCACAGGCCACTAAAATGACCTGGGCAGACATTTCTCACTTGCAAATAAAACAATGCTGCCCGAAAATAAACGAGCAGCAAGTCTTACCTATTCTGAATAATCACAAAAAGCACCAAAAAGTGAGATGTTTGGTTTCTACCAGAATTTAAAACACTGATTTCATTTTATATTTTCAAGTTTCATTTTAAGTGTGCTTTGACCCTGTATGACAACTTCCACTGAGATGAACACACTGAAAGCAGATCTTGATAATCAGCAGAACACCAGCCAGGAGGAGCGCTTCTCGCTTCACTAACTGCACGTTTGATCTGCACACCGTGCACTTCTTCATCTTCATGCACAACGGGGAGGCAGAAAAGCTATCCAAAACTCAGGTACCCTTCCACTTTAAAAACTTTACTCTCGTTCTCACAGAGCATGTTTGCACACAGCAGCATAAGCACACAGGGCACTGAAGCCACTGCCACCAGCGCCCCTGCACACACCCTCCAGGAGTAAGTGTACACAGCAGAGCACAGCACAGCAGAGTAGGGTGGAGGGACCAAAATGACAAAATGATCCGCGCACCGTTTTGGACCCCATGAGGTCCAAAGTCTATAAAGGGGAAGTCGCTATAAGCAAAGAGGGCTCTCAGGAGTGGTGTCTAAGTGACTCGTTCATGCTTCCCTATGACAATGCATACATTAAAAACCAGACCCATTACAACCAGTGTGAATCTGAACTGCCACATCCTGAACACAGGAACACTCCCAGTGGTTCTACACTCGCTCTTTTTAAAATACAGCGAGTGCTCCTCGGCTTGGTGGAGAAATGGGTGAAGGCGCAGCTCAAATTAACGCTGAGGAAAAAAAAAAAAAGGCGAAAGGGCAGGATTTGACCATAAAAACTTTTATGCTCCACCAAGCCACTCCCTCCAA
>WBND01001085.1:68774-81531 GCA_013398595.1 Tychaedon coryphoeus | reverse complement strand
CATCATCTCCACAGTCTCCACTGGACTCACTTCAGGAGCTCCATGTCTCTCACAGAGCGCAGAGCAGGACACAGAACTCCAGAAATGCCCCAGCAGGGCTGAGCAGAGGTGCAGGATCACACCTCTGGCAATGCTCTTCCAAATAAACACAGGATTCCTTTCACCTTTTTGGCCTCAAGGGGTCATAAATGCCACCAACCCCTCACCACTGCCTTCACTGCTGGGGCCACCCCACATCCCTGCCCTGCTTCCCGGTGTAAAGTCCTCCTCTTCCTCTGGGTTTGGAGCACAAATCTTATGAGGAAAAGCTGAGGGAGCTGAGGGGGCTCAGGTTGGAGCTTTTCACAGAAAGGGTGATTACACACTGGAATGGGAGCTCAGAGACAGTGGAGTCACCATCCCTGCAGGGATGTGCAGCAAAGGCTGGGTGTGGCACTTCGTGCCAGGGTCTATCTGACACAGCGCTGTCTGCTCACAGGTTGGACTGGATGATCTGAAAGGTCTTTTCCAACCTAACCATCCCCTTGGCCAATGTGCATTAACATCGTGCACATGTCTGTGGGCTTGTGCACTGTTTTTGAAGAGTTTATAGGGTAGGTTTTTTTTTTTGTTGGGTGTTTTGTTTTGTTTTGTTTTTGCTTCAAATGCATGGAGGAAAGTTCTCCAAGCTATATCAGGCTGCCACTGTTTAGGTTTTTGTGGGAAACTCAGGAAAGAGTGAAACAACTACTTAGAACTGAAGCAATTTAAAGAAAAAACCCTGACCTTGAGGCCAAAAGGACAAGTAAACATGGTCTGGTTTTGATGAAAATCAGGGAATATAACACAGCAGGGCTCTCTAAAATGAAAATATTCCCTCTTCCTTGCTGCAGACATCCTTTTATGAGTGGTTCCAAATGAGCTGTTTCAGCCAAGCTCAAGACAAAATTAGCCTGAAAAGAATGTCAAGTATTTCCAGGAGTCAGCTTTTGCTTAGCATCTTTCTCATGGCACAGAGAGGGAAAATGAGTCAGATCATGAGCACCAAAGACAGAACATGAAGTCTGAGTGTATAAACAAGTATATGTATATCACATTTTATTATGGTATTTTATCTGTTTCACCATACTTTGAGGCAGGTGCTTCCATTTTTTTTTCAGCTGCAGAACTGGGAATGTACAAGTCATAGTCAGAATATCCTTGAAGCAGGTGCAGTGTTTTGCTGATAAATGGCCCCATGGTACTACCCTTAAAAGAAGAATTTATTTTTTATAAAATTGCAACCTTTCTGCACCCCCAGGTTTAAAGTACTTAACAAGAAGAGGAAGTTCAGGACAGAAAGGAAACATCAACCTTATCGTTTGAAGTCACTCACAATAAAAATTCAGAAAATAACTTCCATGAGAATGAATTATCCTCATGTGTCTAATGTATTGCTTTTTTCCACTTCCTTTGTAGAACTATGTGCTAAAAAAAGAAGGATAAAGGATAAGAGGAATTATAAATTTTGTCTGATGTAGCAGTTTTTCCTTTTTTAAACACTGCCACAAACCTAAGTTTGCATGAACAAGAGGTGAGAAATAAAATGTCCATAGTGTACATGTTTACAGAGCATTGAAGGAGCTCCATGTAGCCTTCTTTCTGGGAGGATTTTTCTGGAAGCTGGCCAAATCTCATTCCAATTCATATTCACTCATGCTGGCATAAAGCTGCCTGCCCCTCCCTTCAGCCTAGAACAGGAGAGCAAAGTCCTGGCTCTTGATCCTTACACTGTGGACAGGTAAGATACCGCCTTTGTGAAATTCTGTTTTATTTCAACATGCCTTGATAACTCTGGCCAGGGCTGGCTCAAAGCTTCTTAGCAGCCTGAGTACAAAACCTGAGTTTTATTCTGAGCCCATCTACTCCAATGATAATGCACCAGCATCTGCTGGTCCTGTGCTTCAGCTCCATCCTCTTTCCAGTACCAGTGAGGCAGAAATGGGACGGCTCCTGAGGGAGCCCCTGTGGCTGCTGAGCCCAGGTCTCTTTCTCCGTGGGTACCTGTGATGCTGCTGAATCCCTCACCTGCAGCCTGAGCAGTTTTCTGTCTAAAGCTGGGCTGTGGCCCGTGAGGTGTGTGGCTGTGGTGGTTGTGTCTGCCCCACGCTTCGTTGAGCGAAGACCTCACAACACTGAGGTTTGCAAAAGTGCAAGAGTCTGCTCATGTGTGACTCGGAGCAGCATGGGGGCCTGAATTTAGCACTCTCATATGAGTTGGCAATTGTAATACATGTAAAGAAAATACATCTGTGCCAGGCTATTGACTATTTTCACTCAACTGTTAAATCATGTGACTACTTCATTTCTTTTCTCTATGCTCTGTCTGGTGGCATGTGCTAAATGCTTATTTCTGAAAATTGCCTTCTAAATCACCTACAATGAGTTCCTTTCTCCTTTTCCACTTCAGTAAAAGCTGAACATTTTAATGAGCCATTTTCCCTTGGATATTAGTCAATAATTGGTATTTATGCAGTCCTTTGAAAATAATTTCATTCAGACCTTCCTTTCAGTTCAAGGTGTAGAGAATTGATATTCTGACTCCATGGAATTATAAAAGTGCATATTTGTTTCAAATCCAATTAGGTTCCCAAAATAACACAATCGTCTCACAAATTTGTTCAACAAACTTTTTAAAATGAAATTTAGCATTTTAAGTGTTTTATGATTGAGCTTAATGGAATATCAGAATTTCTACCTTGCTTGTGAGAGAGGAAGAGTTGTGACATACTTGCAGATCAAGATAATATCCACTGTTAACGTCACTAACTGCTATAATTTTATTTTACAAGAGAGTTCATTGTATAGTTCCTGCTATGCAGGTTTATAACACAAGAGAAGAATGATACAGTTTGTCACCACTGGAGCCGATTTCTTTTCTCACAGAAAAACTAGTAATAATGAGACTCTTTCCTTTGTACTGCTACAGTGAACATTTCACTTGACCTTTTTTGCCACTGTAGTCATCTTAAAATTACTCCAATATTTCCAAATAAAGAAACCTAAACCAGGAACTTTCAAAAAAATAAAGGAACTGGCTTAAAAAAAAAAAAAAAAAGAAAGAAAAACAAGTGTGGAAGCTGTTACCACACAGTGGTTTCATGCACATTTGAGTGGCATATGCACTGAAATAATTGTAGATTCCCCTTTAACCAAATAGTTTGCTCCCAAACATTTCAGCTGAGTTGGTTTTCCATGCTTTTAATTCTCTAATGCATTTTTCATTGCAGCAACTTCTTGCACAATGATATCTGTAAAAATGGACTGGAAGCAAGCAGCCTCTAGCCCTAAGGAGTTAAACAGTCTGGATGGCAAAATTTTGCCTTTTCTTTTCAGCAGCAGTTTCTGCCAGGTAACAACAGTACTGAAAAAATAGGATTGTGTTGAGAAGTTTAAAAATTATTTGGATGAGCAAACTCCCTCTGCTGGTTTGAAGCAGCAGCAGATATATTTCATCTATAAACATACAAACTGGGAAAATAGTAATTCAAAGCACACGCTACTTTTCCCTTTACTGCATAATCAGTGAAGAGTGAATCTGTTTATTCCACAGAAGGAGGCAGGACTTATGAAAAAAAATAGGGGAGAAAATATAAAATCACAGAGCAGTTTTTTGTAAATAAAAATTGTATCAAAATGCAGATTTTCAAGCAAGGGGAAAAAGAAGCATGCATACAAATATTAAACCTATTTTTTTTTCCTGTTGTAGAGGCAGTTGCATGGAGTGTGTCCGAAGAAGGGAACAGAGCTGGGGAAGGGTCTGGAGCCCGAGTCTGATGAGGAGCAGCTGAGGGAGCTGAGGGGGCTCAGCCTGGAGAAAAGGAGGCTCAGGGGGGACTTTCTGGCTCTGCACAACTGCTGACAGGAGGGGACAGCCAGGTGGACAGAACAAGAGGACATGGCCTCAAGCTGTGCCAAGGGATGTTCAGATTGACATCAGGAAGAACTTCGTCAGTGAAAGGGTTGTCAAGCACTGGAATGGCCTACCCAGGGAGGTTGTGGAGTCACCATCCCTGAAACTCTTCAAGGAAGTCTGCATGTGGCACTCAGTGCTTTGGTTTATTTGGCATGGTAGTGTTCAGTCAAAGGCTGGACTCAATGATCTCTGGGGTTCTCATTCATTAAGGAAGCAACCATCTAAAACGAGGGAAATTATATGGACACTGGAAGTTTATCCTGATTTGATTTGTCTTTAACTGGAAACTGTTGTGGCAACATCACAAACATGGTTTGTCTTTTATTGGTTAAAATCTTAGTTGGAAAGGTGGAGGAACATCAGCCAGCAGAAACAAATTCCTCTGTCCTTTGTTTCAACCACTCTTTGTCTATTTCCTCTGTTATTATCAACCTCTTCAGTCAGTCACATTCTCTTTGCTATAATCAGTTCAGCTGTGACTAGTGAGTACCATTCCTTTTCCTTGTGTCATTCTTTTGCCACATGCCAAAAGCTCTGTGCTCACTCCATTTTCCTGGGGTGAGAACAAGACAGGAAGCCAGGACAAATTTCAATTCTGTGGCCTCATTGCGACATATAAAAATACATCCTTCAAATAGCACCTCGTGTGGATTTAAACATTGTTGTAGATGACAGCTTGTCCTGTACTAAATATTTTTAAAGTTCTGAATGAAGTATTAGAAATGTCATTCCTGCCCATGTATGAAATAAAGTACTTGTAACTGTTGAATCTTCAAAGAAAAGAGCTGGGGGAGAGGGAGATGTTTGTGAAATTTAAGCTAAGTACAGGCAATGATTAATCATGTTTCTGCCATGAGGCCATTACAGCAGCAATCTGAAAGAGGAGTTGCCTATCCTGATGACAGCTATTATGTTTTTTCTTTTACCTCCCTTCTGAGGATGCAATTCATTTATACAGGGCTATTACAACTAATTAAAACAAAGCTGCAAACAGCAGGAGTGTGTGGAGCAGCTCCATCCACATTATGCTGATAAAAACCAGTTCACATGGACGTGCAGTCGTTAACAGTACAGCCATATGTGTAGCTGTGTCAAATATATCAAAGATATTCTGTTTGATTTGAATGCAGGAGAGTTTTCATCTCACAGTTTGTGCATCACACTGTACTTAAGAAGGAGGAAAAAAGCAAACTTGCTTTTCACTGGCTTCTCTTTTTTTTCCCCTCTTCTCTAATAAACAACCATCTACCTCCTTCCTTTCTAGGTACATTTGGCATTTTGCATTTGTATTATGTCCCTTTGGCAGCCCCTGTTTGGGATTTCCTTATATTAACATTTAGCACAAAGGAATCTCATCTTCAGGGTCCAATGGGCTAATGGTTTCCTTCGGCATCTGAATAAATCAACAGCTGTGGCCTTCAGCCATTTTGTCTTTCCTAAATAAAAGTAAGGGGAAGCTGCTCGTTGTTGTAACAGCTCTCACACATGCTCTGTGAGCAGGATACAAAGCCTTTTTACTGCAGAGATGACTTCACACAAAACATACAGCATTAGCAATGTAATTTTCCCTTCTCCATCACTAACAGCAATGTAGCCCAATTGAAGTATCAGAAGATACAAAGTTTGCTCAAAAGTCAGTGAGTTTTATTAAAACATTTGATACATAAATACCAGAATCACAGTAAATGCACACACATTATATATGCGCCTGCATTTCTGTGCCACAGGCAGGATGATAGTATCAACTGAAAGTGCTTTTTTATTCAAAGACAGTCACTGATACCTGTACAGGCCCTTTGTGCTGGAAGTGTGGTTCCCAACAGCAGCTGAGGCACTGACACAGCAGCTGGAATGTGTCACTCTTTGACATTTAATTTTTCTTTCTGGCTCTCTTGCTCCCATGCTGCTGCTCATCTGATGGTTGTGCTCAGTAAGTTCAGTTTCAACATCCAGCAGGAAAACTTAAAGCAGGGAATAGTTAGTCTTTAGAGCAATGTGGACTTGTAGTTGAATGATGTCTGACTGGAATTTTTAAAATTTCAGATAAAACCAGTCTATCACCGAAAGGCTGGATGAAGTGCAGAAACTCTGCACAAACTTCTTGCACTCAGGGAATATTTTGAGTGTGATTTCTTGGGGGGGGGGGGCAGGTAGTTGTTTTGTTGTGGATTGTTTTTTAATGGAAATACAGCAAAGACACACCCTGAAGGCTCCAGGACTCAAAGACACAGTTTTCTCCCTGGAGCCTTTAGGAGAAAGGGATGTGAAGTTACCTGTAAATTCACATTTTTCTGTATTGATTTGCCTAAACTGACAATGCGTGAGTAGGGTGCTGCCATCAATACCGAAGGCTTCCACAGAGAGGCCAAGACAAAGCAGTGCAAACACACTCCATGCCTAAAGCTCAGCACAAAGCTCTTCTCTCTTCATCCTCCAACAATGTCAGATTGTCATTAATTTTCTCGAAACTGGCAGCCTTTTTGTGAGTGCTGTTCAGCCTCTTTTGAGTTTATAAATAGCATTCCCAAAGGGCACTCATTCTGTATGTCCGTGGAATTGCCAGAGTTGACCAAATTTTAAAATGAAACACTGATTTCCTCTGACAATTACACACCCTCACCTTCAGTTACACCAGCTGAACTCTGTGCTTCTAGAGTCAGGGGATGCTTCTCTGAGATTTATAATTATTTCCAGCAATCTACTAAATTTTACAAAATAATATTTCCTGCATTTTTGGTTCTGAAAGTTATTGCGTAAATAACAACTGACAAAACCATTAAGCATTACTACAAGGAAAAAATTGCCTAGTGATAGAAAGGACATGCATTTCTCCCTGCTTGGCCCCAGAAAAATAAAACCCTATAGATTATTTTTTTCTGTTGTCAAAAAAGTCAGAATTATAATTGGATCTATTAAATATGAAATATTTTCAATTACAAGTGTAAGCTCTCCTCTTAGTAAGACTATGAAGAAGGGCCCCTTGGCAGCACTTTGAAGGCTTTCACTGATTATTTTTTGTTGTTGTTGTTATGCAGAGTAAGAACTTAGATGTTTATCTACATTCCTGCAGGCTTGTATATCCTCTCCCTCGGGCCACTGATGTCTGCTGCCAAGAATACACATCTAGGTTTTCTAGAGAGGCAGCAAACTGAGCCAAATAACAGACAGAGCACTACAGAAGCACCTGGTTGCCTTATATTTTCCCTCCTAAGAAGTATTGGGGATTATTCATTTTACCACAGTGTATTCCCACAAAAGCAGCAGAATATGAATTTTCTGTTTCACTCATTGGCTACAAGTGTAAATTTTGACTCTGTATTCCCACTTTAACTGTTACCAAAATCTCAGTCTGAAGGAGGAAAAGCAGCTCCTGTTCTGCTTTCAGAGCCAATGAAGTTAGAGAAGCAAACGGAAGACTGGATTTACAGCCTGACAAGTAAAATGTTTCTGAATTCCCATTCTACGTGAGATGGTGAATCGAGATTATTGCTACTTCTCCTGATAAAGAACTGCAAGTTTTTTGTGTGCAAAAGGAGAGACCACAAAGGAATAAATACAGAATAGTTTGTTGCATTTTTGGACTTGCCTTTGCCCATCGGAAAGTGCAGAGGAGGATGTGTGACAGAGAAGGGGAGCGTGCTCCTGTATATCCCTGAGTTGCCAAAAAGTGTATCATCAAAGGTATTTGTAAACCTGAGTTTTTTTCTAAGGAAGCAACATTTAACTAACTCATCAGCTGATTTGTGAGTTGATTGCCCACAAATTTGGGCACGGGTAACACATACTTATCCTACCAAAAGCTGAATCCTCAATCTGGCACTCTCCCAAAAACACCCACTCAGAGAACAGCGTGCAGACTCGATCTTTACTATCTTTTTTCACTTCTCCATCTGTGTTATTTCTTGCCCAGACTGGAAAATCAGCATCTCCTCTCCTTTCTAATTTGTCCTTATGCCTTGGCCCTTCACATCAATTTTTTTTTTTTTTTCAGAAATTCATGTTAATAGTTATTCCAGAGCTCCTGCTGTACTCAGGAACTCCCAGTCTCCATTTGACCTTGTCACAAACAAAAGAGAGAAAAAAGAGGGAGGGCAACAGTTTTGTTTAAACACACTGGTCTGTTAAAAGATCATATTTTTTCAGAGTGAGCTCCTAGAAGATGGAATTGGTCTGATATAAGGGCAGAGAGCAATATAGGATTGAAGGGAGGAAATGTCCTGTTTCTGTCCTTTTTTCCACCATAAAATCAGAACTCTGCCATGTGATACCAGAATTCCAAAATTTATTTTTGTCCCAATTTGTAATTAGAGCAATTTGTGCAATGAATATTCTAAAAGCCACTTGCTTCTGGGGGAAGAAAAATGGTTTAAACATTCCATTTTTCTCTCAGTTTATGTTTGTCCCATGACATGTTGATAAAGACCAGATTTAGGGAATTTAGTTCTTTTAAAACAGTTCTCTGACATCCCAGGTGATTTCTCTGTGATCCCTTTTCTTCTCAATGAGCGAAAAATCCAAGTGTGGTTGACTGGAATATTTTTTTTGGATTTTAAGATAAACAGTGAGGAGAGGCTTATTTAATCTGCTTTTAGGTGCATGCTCCAGCTACACTACTAATGCAAATTCACTTGACGGTCTGTGGAAAGGAGGAAGCAGGCACTGATGGGAAACAGTTCATCAGATCCTTAAGACAGAGCCTGAGTGATAAAAGACCTAGAGAGGTGCCAGCATCTTTCTGGTGGTTGTGGAGGAAAAACACACAACCACAACAGGGTGGTGACTGTCCCTCTGTGCTGGGCACGATGGAGGCTGCACCTGGTGTGCATGGTGCAGATGTGTGCCCCTGTGGAGATGCAGTTAGTGAGAGATGCCTGTGTTTTAATTAACCAAGGAGACCAGCTATCAAAGTTAACAGTGCGAATTTTATTTAACAATAAACACGGGGTACAAAACATGGCAAGAAACTGGGTGGGACAGAGGAGGGTGAGAAGGAAAGAGGGAAATACCAGGGTGAGGGGGTGACTTTGGGCATCGTCCCGGCTGTGGCACTGGGCTCAGTGCTCTGGCTGCCCCCTGAGGCAGCTGCAGGAGAGCAGCCGGCGCAGAGCCCGCCAGGCCGCGCGGGCCATGGAGCGCCATGGCCGTGGGGCCGGGGGCTGCGGGACGGCTGCGCTGCCGGCGGGGCCAGCAGGAGCGCTGAGTGCCAGGGCCTGGGCAGGCACCGGGCCAGCCCCTGCTGGTGCCACAGCCCTGCAGGGCTCTTCCTGGGCAGGGAGAGCCTGGGTACAGCCAGCCTGCATCGGTGCTGGGTTGGGCTTTTCCCTGGAATTGGCGGGTGAGGCGCAAACCTCAGACATCTTTGGCTCTTCAGGCAGTTCCACGGGGAGAGCCTCGCTGTGCTCCTCATCACAGGGATCGCTGTCCTGAGGAGAAGGTGCTGCCTCTGCTCCTTTGTCTTGCACTGGGAGACACAACACGCTCTGTGGCTCACAGTCCTGCTCTCCTGCCGCTGCTCTGTCCTGGAGCTCTTCTTCCTCCCACTTTTCCAGGAGCTCCTTTAGAAGAGCATCGCAGGCTGAGGCAGGGCCCAGGTGTACCAGCAGGTCAGGAGGTGCCATCTCTGTGTTCTCCTCCCCTGCTGGGCCTTTGGTCACTCCCAAAGTGCTGTGTGGCCCCTGGGAGCCTGCAGCAAGTTCTGGGGTGACACTTGACCCATCCCTGAGGGCACATCCTTCTGTGTCTTGTGCAGGTTGAACCAAGGCGCTCTGTGTCTCGCTGTCCCTGTGTCCTGCTGCTTCTCTCTCAGGGAGCTCTTCTTGGTCCCAGTTTTCCAGGAGCTCCTTGACGAGAGCGTCACAGGACAGGGACTGGTCAGAGGCAGGGCCCAGCTCGGCCAGCAGCTGGTCAAGAGACACGAGCTCCGAGTGCTTTGGTGTCTCTGCTGTGCCATCTTTGGTGACGCTGGATGTGCTGTGTGACTGTGAGGGGCCTGCAGCTGCCTCCAGGGTGGGGCTTGGCGGATCCCTGAGGATGCAGCTGGACCTGGAGGGGATTTCTTTGTCGTCCAGGGAGGAGATGATGGATCTAAACTTCTCATCAAAGACTTTTTCTTCATACTCCTCTCTCATTTTACGGAGACGCTGCATCATGGCCTCCTCATCCTCTGGGCACACTTTGCCACGCTCACTCTGCTGGGCCGGCAGACGAATTCCCTCCCACTTGGGGCAGGCATTTAACCACTTGGAGGTTCTCCAGGTGGATGTGACAGACCTGTTCTCACGGAGATGTGGGCCCAGTTCTGTGAACAGGTCGCTGCAGGTGTCGCCCCCATGCCCTTCCTGCTCCATGATCTTCCAAAGGGGCTGGGTCCCAGTGCAGATGTGCATACCACATGTGGGCTGCACGGGTGTCAGGCACTGGCCCTGCCTTGCTGCTGGCCCATGCCGTTTGTGCAGCAGTGGCTGCCACTCCCGGCGCTGGCCGTGGGCGTTCACCTCCTGCTGCATCCACATCTTCACTGTGCTTGGCCAGACTCTGGCCACGAGCACCCGGGAAAGCTGCTGCCTCCTGAGAAGCTGCTGCCTCCTCAGAGAGCTGCTCTCCTGGGAGTGAGCAGTGCTGGCCACTGCTGGCTTTTATAGCCCCAAGGGGCACTGCGTCACAATGGCCTCGAGGCACGGTTCCACCGAGTGTCACAAAGGCCTGGTGGGCGTGGCTGTCCCTTGTCCCAGTGGCCTGGCGGATTCCATGGAGATGGCCCTGGTCACAATGGCCTTTTTTTGGTCCTTTGCCCCGCAACTTTGCCTACACTTGTTCTTCTCCCAATGACCTGCAGCTCTGTCTTGTCCCACCTTGTGTTTCTCCCCTAAACATCCCCTAATAAAACCTTGTGCCATGCCAGTGTTATTCCCACCCAGCCCACAATGTGTCCCAGCTCTGAGCCCAGGTAGAAAGATCATCGGAATGGAAAAAGCCTGTTTGAATTTTAACTGGTGACTACTGTGTAAGACAATTAAAAGTCGTTGTTTTTAAAGATTAGCAACATGGGAGTGCCAAGGAAAATCACCCTTCTTTAATAATTGAAGGCATGAGGGGAATATGGTCTCAAGGGGTGAGGAAAAGTTTGCGGTACGGAATTCCTTCTTTGCCTCAGTCTTCCACAGAGGGGTTGTCTGGAGGACAGGCAGTCCCCAGAGCTGGCACACAGGGAGGGAGCAGAGCAGAGCCCCTGAAATCCCAGAGGAAGTCATTAGTGACCTGTGGAGCCACTTAGACACTGACAAGTCTATGGGCCTGGCCTGCAGCAGGAATGTGCTGTGTGCTGCTCCAATTGCTCAGAGACACAGCACCAGCTCCATGGATTCCTGGGAGCCACCACCCTGAAGGAAGCACATTTCTTCCCCTAAGAGCCAAGGGGGATGTCTGGGGACTTTGCTGCCACTTCTGGGACTCACACAGGTACAACAAGAGGAGAAAATCAGCCCGGAGAAGCCTCTTCTTGAGGTTTGTGCTGAGCGTGGAGGAAGATTTTGCTTAGCTGGTTGACTTTTGTTATGCTCGAGGACGTTTAGCCTTCTCTGGAAGACTCATTCCTTAGGCTGGAGCTGGTGGAAAGAGGAGTTGGGCAGACACTGGGGACAGCACATGTTGTGATCCTGGGGAAAAGCAGCTGGAATGTGTAATTCCAGAAATAAGGATCTAAAGCTGTCCCAAAAGGATGCGACGAAGGGCCTGGAGGGGAAAAACCTGGAGGAGACTGAGGGAAGTATCATTGGCATCTGGAGCTTCCTCCGGAGTGGCAGCTCCAATCTCTGCTCTCTGTGACCACAGCCAGGACCTGAGGGAATGGCTGGAAATGTGCCAGGGTAGGTTTATGTTGGATATCAACAAAAGGTTCTTCCCCCAGAGGGTGCTTGGATGCTGGGACAGGATCCTCAGGGAATGATCATGGCCCCAAGGCTCACAGAGCTGTTGGAAAGGGCTCTCTGGCACAGGGTGGGATTTTTGGGATGTCCTGCGTAGGGCCAGGAGTTGGACTCGTTAATCCTCATGGTTCCCTTCCAGCTCAAGATATCCTGTGAATCCAGAGGTTGTTTTGGCTGGTGGACAAATCCTTTTGACCCTTAAGTCTTTTCCCTATCTGGACCAACTGTCCAAGGAATATTTAACATGATATTCAGTTGTTTTCTGCCTTGAACACCTTAAACCTGTGGTAAAATCACCACCTTCTCAGCTATTTTCTCCTGAAGCTCATCTTTTCCATGAGCATCTGATTCTTAAGTTCTCAGCTTTTTTTCCCTCTCTATTTATTATTTTAATTACTTTTAAAACCTGGCCCCTGATTAGGTACTAGGTGGACACGGTGGCTGAGTTTTATTGCAGAACCTGCTCCTCCTCAAGGAGCTATTTTTGCCGAAGGCTTCCCCAGGATTGCTGAGTCAAGAGCAACGCTTTGATGGGATAAACATCTTCCCTCTCCCTTCTGTTCAGAGCCTGGAGCCCCATTTTCCTGAGTAAAGATGTTGAGTTTTTTGGAATGCTGCTCCAGTTAAAGGAGCCCTGGAGCAGACATGGTGAGCTCTTGCTGTAATTTAAGAGTTCATCCCAAATCCGTGAACAATGGACCCAAATCCAGGGGCTGAAAGTTGGTTCCTTGTCTTGACCACGTGTCTCCCAAGATTGCAGGTGGTTTGAATTCCCACTGATCTTGGAGCTGGTCAGTGCTGCCTTGGAGGTGGTCACCTGCTCCCAACATGGCTTTTCCAGAAGGGTTGGGCCAAAAGGTCAGCGCTCAACTGCTCAACGGAGCCATTCCTGACGGAT
>WBND01001085.1:42920-67300 GCA_013398595.1 Tychaedon coryphoeus | reverse complement strand
GGAGAGGAGAGGAGAGGAGAGGAGAGGAGAGGAGAGGCTGAAATCAAGAACTGAAATCTTCTCTCAACTTTGGCTATTGTCCCATTGAGTTACCACCCCAGCCCCGGAGTGCTGGAACAGTGCTGTTTGACAGCTGCTGATTAACCCCTGTACTCAAGCAGCAGTGATAGGTGCTAAACACACGCCAGACACTTAAACTGTCTCCACTTGTGCCAGCTGTGGCCTAGAGTATCTGTTTCTGTGAGGCCACCAATCCAGCACCTGCCACAAGTGTCTAGTTGAGAGCAAGGGAGCAAAGGGAAGTCCCAGTGACACATCTTCCAGCTGCAAGCCCAAGGAAGTGTCACAGGAGGACAATAGAATGCCTCTTCTGCAATGAATGAGTGGGTGTTATTACGAGACACATAAAATATGCACAAGGTTGAATTTCACCCCTACCAAAGGCAGGAAAGAGACACAAAATATTCTAATTTTACTACTCTGGAGTTTTGCTCTACAAGGTCCTTGAAGAAAGTCGTAGTGGGATGAGTGTCATGGCAGTATCTGGTAACAACATCGTAACTTGCATTAGAAAATGTGATGCTTGTGATGTAGTAATCACATTCTTCTAGGCTGCATTTGCGGGGGGGAGGGAGAAAGAAAACAAGAGCCATTATGTCATTTTTACATGGTGACTTCTTTTCTTAGAAAATGAGAAATATCTCATTCTTTCTATTTATTTATTTTTGTCAGTACAACAACACTGCTCTAGGCAGTCCTCAATCTCCTATTCCTCTGCTGTGTTCCTTTCATGTGTATTTGGGTTTTTTGAACAATTTGATCTCCCTTTGCCCATACCATTTTTCTCCTTGTCCTCCTCACCTCCACATAACACTATTCATTTTTGTTTAAATTGTGTATCCATTTTCTTTTTGCTTTCTGTAAAACCATTTACAAAAGAGTTGATATTAATCCAGAGGTCTGTTCTGTGTATCTTGTCATTTGTAGGAAATGCTGATGATTTTTTGTAATAAACTTCAGGATCAGACTTGTCTTTGAAGCACCAGCTATTCACCTGCTGACTTAAAAAACCTTCTCAAGTCACTTCCCAAAGAGGTTATAACAGTCACAAATGTGTTATAACTGCCAGTATTTTTTATTGTCTAATTTCATAAGTCACCTGGTTTTCATAAAGTAACCTCTACCCCCGATTTCAGACAGTCTACACATGAGAGCACAGCCTGATGCAAGCAGCAGTGGAGCAATACCAGAGCAGAACAGAGGGTCCCTGGTCTGGGAAGGCAGAGGAGCTCCAGGCACAGATGCAAACCAGAGAAGCTGAAAAGACAGGAGGTCAGAGGGAGGAAAACGCTAATAAGGAGTTGTATCCCACACAGCAAACACAGACCAGGGAAACAAAAGCCTTCTCCAGGAAATGAGCACAAGTGCTGGAGAGGAAACTTACCTCACACAAAGGCTTTGTATCAGATAGATCTGAGATAAGCCTTGGAGACAAAAGCCTGAGGTCTAAAGAAGGGAACTCCACTCAGAAAGCTCTAAAAGGATGGCAGCCTGGAAAGAGGGAGCAAACAGCTGTTGTCTGGAAGCAGGGAAGGAACCTAGGGAAATGGATTAATTTTTGTGTTTGAGGAAGCCATCTGGAAGATGTTGGATTTTTGTTTAAGTTTTCCGTATTTGGAGAATTTCTGTTTAAAAAAAAAAAGTAAGTAAAAAGACATGAGAAAGAGGAGGAAATTGAACAATTACTATAACACAAGAAAAACCTGAGCCAACTCACCAAGCCAAAACAAGCCTGGAGTGACTGGTCTGATCTTTCACAGCTTATAGCTATAGGGCATAAAAGTACATATTAAAGAAGAGAAAGAAGGAATCATAGTAAGGAGGGTCGTAGGGGGAAATCAGGTCTTGGGGTAGAAATGATTGAGGAGTAGGAATAATGGTCAAAAAGGGACTGCTTACTAGAGGAGCCAGAAGACAGAAGGAGCTCGGGCTGGCTGAAGGGTTGTTCAGAATTGAGTCATCAGCTTTTTTTATCCTAGGAGGAAAGACAGAGCTCAGAGTCTGTCCAGTGGGGTGTTAGTACTGGAGACACAAACCCTGAAATTACAGAAGGAGACTTCAAATCGTTTTACCTTTACTGCTTAACTTTGGGAGAAGTGCTCCTGGTCATTACATGCTATTTTTCTTTTATCTTCTCCACCTTTAACAAGTTGCTGTCATTTTAAACACAGTGATTCATTAGTGTGATAGGAAAGGAAATTTTCTCGGGTGCCTGGGCTGGGGCTCAAACCAATCTTTACAGGAGTCCTTCACAGATAATCAAAGCCAGCCCTTATGGTTGCCATCCAGGGCCCTCAAGAAATATTATAGAAAAGCTGAGAGCACATTTATGGTTTACTTGGCTGTTGGAAAAAGGCTTCAGTTGCATTAAGCACTGTGAAACACCTGTGCCCAAAAAACCTGCTCCCGAAAGTCAAAAATGTGGGAAATTACACAAATGGGCTACAATTCTGCCCAGGATCAAACTTTATTCCAAGAAGTATAAGAAAACAGTGCTAGTCCAGCCCAGGAAGAGAATCAAAAGGACTTAATGGAAGAAGAGGAATCCAGCAACAGGCAGATTTTAGAAAAACAGAGTTTAGCCCAGTAGGATCTGAAGGCTGCAGGTTACTTCTTTAAAATATAAACCAAAGCTTCTGAGTATAGTTCTGCAAAGCGTAGTCAACCTATGACAGTTTATTGTTTTTCTGAGAAAGCTTCTTTGTGTCCTTGTGTTTTTTCTGCAACAGATATTTACAGATACTGTAGTCATAAAGTGGCTAAAAGCACTTCCTGTAAATTACATAAAGGTCTGTCTCCCTTCCAGTATCACAAGGACCTCCTAACAAGCTTCCCAATACTTTTGAGCCTTTTTTCACAGAATAGAAGAGTTCTCTGGCTGTTGCCATACACTATGCCTGTGCTCGAGGAAAACACCTGCCAGTCACTGGCAGAGAGTAGTAATTGTGAATGGTTCACTTTGTCAGTGGTGGTTTTGTTGTTGGGGTTTTCAGATCTTTAAAATGTTTTCTTGAGCTTCTTTTTCTTCTAAAGTTATTTATTCAGATTCACCAGCATAGTCTATGTTGTTCATTTTCCCTGGACAAAAGTGCTTGTGATTGTGGACTCTCTTTAATATCTGCCAAAATGTGTGCTTCCACCTCACCCAGTATTTCCACAGTAAAGTAGCTGTGCACCTTCTGTTTAGATCTGGGCTATGTTCACCTTTATGGACGAGAAGGCCCTGGCATATACCCAGCAAAATTAAACTGTTTAAAGTACAGAAATTCTGAAATAAAGCTAAAGTGCCTGGATTAATTTTATATCCAACCGAGCATAAAATGGTTGATTGCAGTGTTCAAGAGAAAGAACGTGAAATTAAAGAATTGATCTAATCTGCATTATAGTTTGTCAGAAAACATCATGTGTTTTAGTGGGCCTAAATATGCACGTTGCCTGGAGTTCAAAGGAAAGTGAAATCCAAGCAAAAGGTTTAAAAATGTGGAGAGCACAGTTGCATAGTAAACAATCCCATGAGCTCATGCTGTGCCCTTTCTTTGCCTGCCTTTGATGTTGGAGCTCCCATTTTAATTGTACAAGCTTGGTCCTGCTGCTTGTGAGTTTGGTGGGAAGACTTCCCATCAACTTTGATTGTGCAAAAAAATGACATTAGATTCTTGAATGACTTTTTGGGACAATGAGGCAGTTTTGTACTTTTACTGTGTGATAGAATCCTAAACTCCCCCCTGTAGGAAGGAAACAGAACCAAGGCTGTGTTGCACTGGCTCTCTGCTCCCAGAGACAGGAGGAGCTGCACCCCTGTTTTCCATCTGTTGTCCTTTTTCCTCTCTTCACCAAAATGCCAAAAGGAGACAAGCAATGGGGCAAAAAGGATCAGTGAGGGTACAAGGGGAAGGAGCAAACGAAGGATAGGGGTAGAGGGCTTTACTGAGTTGAAAGAGCACCATAAAATCTTAGACAGGCTTAAGTTGCATGGGAGCTTTGAAATCCATGGCCCCTGCAATGAGCAGGGACATCCTGAACTACATCAGGCTGCTGAAAGCCCCATTCAACCTGACCTTGAATGTGTCACCTTGGTGGCAGAGAGGAGGTGGCTCTGATGCCTCCCACGCTGTGCTGGTGTTGTAGCACAGTATTTTTTACAGGGAAATAGGATACCACTTCCCAAAATTCAATGTCACCCATTGTGGATATAATGCTTCTTCTCAAAGGTGTGTTATTAATTCTTATGCAAAAAGCCGTGAACACAATATGTGTGACACACTGCCTACATTCCCTAATTGCTAGAGAACGACTTTGACACCAAGCTTTCCCCCAGGGAAGGAAGGAAAAACAACACAGAAAAAAATGGAAATAACTTCACTTGTCCAGCTTGCATCTTCCTCAGCTCCCTCATATTCAGAAAAGAACAGCTTCCAGAGGTGGTCTCCACTAAATGAGTAATCTCTGACATGGCAATTAATTAACTGAGGAGAAAAACTGTCTGAGGCTATTCCCAAGAGCAGACTAATAGAGATTGGCCCTAATCTGTACAAATTGTTTTAGATTAAGGTTTACAGTGCTATAGAAAGGATTTAGAAAGTGCCAGTGGATGTCCCAGCCCTGCCCCTGGCTGGTGCCATTGTTTTCTCCCAGGAGACAGACAGCAATGGACCCAAGCGAGGAGCCCAGTGTAAAATGCCTTGAGCAGGAGCTGCAGGCACCAGGGAATGGAGAAGGACTTGGAGGGGGGCAGAGGGGCTGCAAGCATTACACAGCTCATTATGGCTTCAGCCACAGCTGGCAGCATCACACACTTCTAATTGAATTTGGAATTGAGGTGATTGCCCAACACATTGTTTTGCTCTTGAAACTTCTCCCTGAATTCCCCTTTTGCTAATTTATTAACAAATTAGGGTGTTTGCTGGAGCAGATGAAGCAACTTGCATTCACAACTGCACAACACTGGTTTAAAATTAGTAACAAGAAATGTAATAGCTCAAACACAGGGTGTCTACTTGGAGAGTAAACATGTCTTCAGTGTTAGCTCTGCTTTTAAAACAAACTCAGTAATTGCTTCCAGAGGTAAAACATTTGCAGGCTGTTATTACAGCACACATTCATTAAAGGGAAGAAAACACAGTTGTCTCTTCAGAGCAGGCAGATAGGAACAGAGAAAGCTGTGCTCCATAATTAATCTTCAAGAGCTGCCAGGTACCTGTACCTCTGACAACTCAACATTAAAACCTTATCCATGGAGCATTCATCCATGCTGCTGTTTCCCAAGCCAGCAAAAGAGGTTGTGAATTTGTTAATTCATTTCTGGGAAACACCATGGGTCTGTCTTCAAAAGCAAATAGCCAAGGGAGATGTAAAATGTCTTGAGCAGAAGATACCTGCAAGTGATTCCAGGGTTTGAATACTGTATATTCTTCAAAAACAGTGGAAGAGGAGGGACTGTGCCAGCTAGCTCATGTCCTTACACTGAGATGTGTTTTTCTTGAAAGTGGCTGTTTCACATCAGAGCCTGTGATCCTGCAGCTGCTAAAATTGACAGCCAGCTTCTTCACACCAGGATGGGTTGGACTGGGGGCTGTCTGGAGACAACAGAGGCAGCACTTTGCTTTCTAGAGATTTCTTTAGGGTTACGCAATAGAACATATCACTGGCTTTTGTTGTTCACAGAAAGATCCCTCCCAGACAGCAGCGCTTTCAGTCATGGCTTTCGTTCAATTTTTCCTGTCCTTGACATAATTTGGAACACTTTTGCACTAAAAATAAACAGGCCGGAAAAAATAACCAAAATAAAGAACTCAAGCAAAACATAAATCTACATTGTTTCCCTCTCAAGGGATAATAGTATGGTGATGTGGCAGCAGGCCACCGCAATAAATTGCCCCATATCTACACTGAACACATGCTGCATCAGAATGGCACATTTCTGTTTGCAGGAGCACAACCTAAAATTAACTGTCAGGGGCTCCATACCACAGCAAGCTTAGTTAAAATTCTGATGCTTAAATGAAGAGCCTCACTAGCACTGAGGACATCTGAAGCACACAGCTTGCTTTGGAGCTTCTAGCATTTTCAGTGGGAACCCGGTCCATGTGAATCCCAGGGTTACTCACTTGTTTTACAGTAAACATTGGTCTGGATTAAACCTCTCTGGACTTAATTTTTGGCCAAGGGCTACTTAGAATTTAGAAATTGGGCAACCCTCAGCAGGCCTGATTCACACCACTTACGTAACATGCCCGCCAACATTGTGATCCCACATACACAGCCAGGGGCAATGCCTGCCTCCTGTAGGAACCCCTCTGCCCAGATCTCTTGCCCAGGAGGAAGAATTCATATTACAGCTGCAGATTTTCCTGATGTGCTTTGGATCCCTACTGTACTGTCCTCTAATTAACAAGATTGTCTCAGCAAAGACTCCGCCTCCACCTCTGTTAAGGGAAAGCCCCTGTGGGCCCATAAACATCCATGGCATGCAGCCACAATGTCTTTTTCTGTCTGGGATGGTGTTTATTTGGGGCTGCAGCCCCTTAGGGGATTGCTTGCTGCATTTTTATGTGAATCTGTAAAGCCAAAATTTGGCAAAAAAGCAAAGAGAAATCTTTGGGGAGCTCCTAGCCTTGTGAGCATCCTGCTGGTGGTCACCATCGGGATATTGGTCTGGGAACTTCCCCATTCAGCCCGCAGAGAATTTGGGCTTTGTGAATTCTGCTCCTGAGCTGTCTCTTGCTACCATTTGCCTTGCAGGTCTGTCTTAGGAATCTGCTGTGGAAAGCAAACAAAGATCCTCAAATTTCCAGACTATTGCCCCTGTTTCTGCCATCTTCCACCCTCTTGGGAGTATGCTCAAAGAAAAAAGAAAAAAGATCATAAGAAGATGTTTTTTGACAGGAGCAGCAGCATATGGTTACCCTGGTTCTCTTGCACTCTCTATTATTCAGAAGGAGCCTCTGCAC
Organism: Tychaedon coryphoeus; assembly: GCA_013398595.1. NCBI lineage: Eukaryota > Metazoa > Chordata > Aves > Passeriformes > Muscicapidae > Tychaedon > Tychaedon coryphoeus. The sequence goes on along the minus strand of WBND01001085.1, from coordinate 60,290 downwards.
AGAGGAAGGAAATTTTGTAAGGATTGGCTGCAAGGATTTCCAACAATCAGAACTCATGAGCCACAGGGATTTTTTGGTTAATTGTGAAAGGTATTTCATTTGTCCTGCTACAGAGGAAGCTCAGTGACTCACTGTTTGAGGTATAACAATGATTTTTGCCAGATCAACTTCCCACAAAAGAGAGCATTTAGTGTAAACAAATCACTTACTGTGGGGCAGGACTGGTTTGCAGTGCAAGAGAGGACAGAAGTTACTGCAGCAAACACAAGCTGAAACAGTTCAGTCACTTGGGACTTCAAAACATCAGTGCAAGTGTAATTTCTGTAATTTGATTATTTTATCTCCCTTCACAGTGTACAAGAAGAACAATTCTTTTCTTCTTTTCAGGAGTCTTTTAGTGTTTAAGGGTTGGTAAAATCTTTTCCAGCTGCTATTTTTTCTAGAAATATTTAGAAGTTTCTAGAAATGGATTAGTTGCCTGTATTTTTCTGAAGTGTTTTTTCCAAACCAAGGACATGTATTCCATCTGCAGCCTTGTCAATGCTATCTTGACTGGCAAGGATATTTCAGCATCTTACTGGTGGAGCCAGCTGATTGTCTACAAACCTGCCTTGACTTTTCTTAATTAGATGTTTCCTGCATCTTACAAGCACTGTTCTGTTATTTTTTCAGAAAATGCAATCAGGTTGATTAGTGACAATTCCAATGCAACTCCCTTCCTTCTTTTCTGAAAACAGTCACCCTGATTGTTCTTCTCCAGTGCCCTGGAACCTCATCTGTCCTCCCTGCCTTCTCAGGGAAGATCACTAACATCTCATCCTGCTTACAACAGCTACTTAACCATTTTAAATAAACTTCCTTTTTTAAGTGACTACTGAAGGAAAAAAGCCCTTAAACCTGTCACACATTATTATTTCTCCTTTCTCATCACATGTTGGACTAAATTACCTTTCATTTCTTTGGGGAATGTCCTCATGTTATTTTTCATTCCATTTCCTTGTTGTGTCTTGTTCTGATATTCATTTTTGTCCCTATAGGAATTCATCATCCCCAAACCCATTTGATTCAGGACTTCTGTCACACAGGACAGTAGCTTAGCTTTTCTCTAACAGATAACAGTAAGCAAATACATTTTAACCAAAATACCACAGATTTTTTTGTGATCTCTTCATTTTTATAAATAGACGTGCAAGAGAGGAACAATTTGACCACTGAAAGTACATTTTATTCTGTTTGAATACCTGAAACCTAACTGTATGATTAAACAGCTGCTCTAGCAGAGGTTGGATAAACCCAAACTCTAATATTTTCTGAGTATTTTCTGAATGTTTCCCACACCAGACAGAAAACAGTATTTTGACAGTTCTGGAGTGTTTTCCTAATACTGTTTTTCTCTGATATTTCTTATCTCTACTGTATAATATGTTTTTATTTAAACAGAATTGAGAGTTTTAACAGTAATTTTTTGCAACATTTCTCTAAGTGTGATTCAAAGCACAAACTGAGCCTGCTCAAAATGAATGAAAATGTGAAAGTCCAGATGCTTGACTGCCTTTGTGAGCTGAGGGCAAAGCTTGAGCCACCTGGTATTTACCAGTTTTATTGCTGCTCACTTCCTATCTTTAAAATCCTCTTCAATCATTAACTGATCTCTCACAGCTTAGCAATGCAGGTAAAGTTCTTTCCTCCTGCCTGGCACGAAGAGACAAAATGATACAGTGAGTTGAAGAGGCAGAAGAAATCCCCATCAGTGTCCCCATTCAGAACATGATTTAATTAATCTTTACATGATGGAAAAAATGGCTGCATCTTCTCTTTTAGTCAATGAGTCATCCATCTCTTTCACATATATATTGCACATCTTTGTCCTCTTGCTTTTTACAAAGAAAGTCTACTTCTTTTTTTTCCTCATCTGCTTGGTCTCTACTTTCCCTGTGAAAGTTGTGGTGCAGGGAAAAGGATCCTGTGTCTTGCTCTGGGATAATTTGTGCATTTGTTGGCAGACAGTCAGGTAAAAAGCAAAGCAGAGAGATTTGGCACAAGACAAAATCTAAGTGTTTGGTTGTTTAGAAATTTTTTTTTATTGCTTCTAGCAGATTTTTTTCCACATGTCTTCTTGGGAATGTTTCACTTAGGCTGCCCTTCAGTCCAGGGAGAGAATAGGAACCTATTATATGAAAGCCTGAGGTTTGATGTTACAGCTATTCACAGGAAAGTGGGACTTTCCTTTTATTGTTCACAACAAGCATTTTCCTTCATGAGAAGCATAATAGAAAGGCAGGTCTGAAGTTAGAGGAAAAAAGTGTTTTGCCCAACTTTAATCAGATATGAGTTGCTTGTGAAGTCTTACAAGAAATATATTGTTTGAGCTAAAGAACACCAGCTGATACTTCCTTTCCTTTTTGAATGCATCATTATTAAAAAAATATGGGAAAAGATAAAGTGTAAGTATTGTAATGTTTCACAAAAAAGCCGCAACAAACAAACAAAAAAAAGCCGAAAACCAACAAAAGAAAACCTGTTTAAAAATAACTAATAACTTGTGTTGTTGGGTCTCTGCATATGATCTGTCTGTCTGTCTGTCCCTGCTTGGGGATGAACTGCTCTGTTCCTGGGTCTGTAGCACCTCTGCGTGGGCTGAGCCAGGAAAAGTGATTCCTCACCTCTGCTTGCAGGATTCACTGCTAACCCGGGGTCATTTCCCACCTGCTTGGCAGCTCTGCCATGGAACATCTTAGAGGTGTCCATGCTAACCCTTTAGCTACCAGCTTTTCATCACCCAGCAGAAATAAATCCCTGTGCTTTTCAGAATCAAACATGACCCAGAACATAAACATGTCAGCATTTTCTGAGCCTGGAGCTCTGTTAATCACAGGCAAGGCTTGATCCATCCCCACCATGCAGCCCCTCCTCGAGGAAGGGCTGTTTCCTCATGCTGACCCTGAGAACCTCCTGAGCCAGGGAAATTATGCAGGAGGAGCAGGAGAACCTTGGGCTCCCCGTTCCCCAAACTCCGTTCTCCAGCTTCTTCTCCACTCGTGCTCCGAGGGGTCTCCTGAGAGTGGCTGAGCTGTGTTTTCCAGCTGCCACTCTGTGAGGATCAGGATCACAGAGCTTGTCTCTGGGACTGTCCCTCCTTTCTGGCAAAACCAAATCGCTACGTGAAGCTCATCCAGGGTGTGCAACACTCAGAGTTTACAGCATTGCTGATCTTCAGCTTTAGCAAGAGCTCCGATCTGAGCAGTCTTTGAATTCTAAATATTCAATAACCATTTCTGTAAAGCAGGTGTTTTCTGTATTACACAAGCTGTGTGTGCTCTCTTTCTCTGCATGCCCCATGTCTGCATATGATGTTAATGAAGTACAGGGCAGTCTTTTTCAGCAGATGTTGGGCTTTATCTTCATACAAGCTGCCTCTGAAATACACTAAAGTTTTATATGTTGGGCATTAGTTCAGAGAGGGGCTATGAATGGACAGGTCTCTTTCAGAATAAACTGAGTTGTCAGCAAACAAAGGAAATAGCCTGTATGGGAAAGTTTATACAGGGGAAGAATAAAGCTGATCTAATTTAGGCAGATACAGAAAGGCAAAGTTTGGAGGTGTGAAGAGCCATGCCAGACCTATATTCCTGGAAAGCCACTCTCTCTACTGGAGAAAAGTTAACGGGAAATTATACAACTAATGCATGATACGCTGAAGAAAGAAGAGCTAGTAAAAGATGAATTGACTCTGTGACCAAAGGAAAAAAAACAAACTAGTCATTGTTGAGATTAAGGCAGCACTTCACCCCCCTGTGTTACAGCTGGAGCTGTTGGCAGGTATGTATTTGGGTTCATTTCAGCAGCATGCTTAAAATCATGAGTTTATTGTATAATGTAAAAGGGGAGAAAACTGTTTCAAGAAAATAATTTTTAAAAAAATTATAAACCCCTGTTCTAGTTTTTCCTCAGTGACCAAAGTGAAATTTCACAAGACTCATTCTTCATTTGGAATTCTTTACCAAATATAGGTATCATATTTTGCAAAAAGTCTGCATAGGTTGTTCTTCAGCCATATATTGGATAGTCCTGTCATATAGAAAACACACTGGTCAAATTCTTGGTTTAGTGATTTGATGATATTAAAAAAAGCACCTATTATTCATAACATCTACATATGCCAGTGGTTCAGAAGGACTTGGACTGCATTGACAGCTGATGGTAAAGTTTGTGTCATACATAGAAATTCACTTTTACAAGTTTATTTTGAAATTTTCTTTCTAACATGTATGTTCTGGTATAACAGAGTCAAGTAAAACTGGAAGCCAATGAACCTCAAAGAAGCATTAAAAATATTATTATTTTTAAATTTTAAAATACTTTTCCTATTCATAATGATTTAATGAAGTCATGCCAAAGATTAAATTGCACTAATTACATAATTTTTGAAATTAAGCCTTTTTAAACTATGATCTAACAAAGTATAATTAACGCTGGCATGAGCAACCCTTAATTAACCATGGAATTTTTACAGAACCCGATGTTTTTAATGGGAAATTTCTTGTAGGAATATTAAAGTTACTGTAGTGTAGGAAATATCCTGTGTAAAGTGAATGCATGAATAATTTGCCTTCCAGCATTGCTCTCTAGAGGTGTTTCTCTCTGTGCATCCTTTCCTAGGTGTAAATATCGGGAAAGCTCTCCAAACAAATCTAGAGGCAAAGAGTTAGCAGTATTCCAAAAATTCTTTCCACGTGATCACAACCCCACTTAAGAGGGCACTTGGCTATTTTTGCACATCCAACAGGAGGGTTGGTCCACAAAGTTCAGTCTGCTCATTGTCTAAGACAATGTCATATTACTTCAAAAAACACATCAAAAACAAGTCAAACTTAAGATCTCACAAGAAGTCCCCTAAGGAAGGGAGCATTTTGCAAAATGACCTCCATATTTTTCCTTGATGTCTTGGTCACGGCACTCATTCCAAAAGGATTTTAGATGGAGAAGCTGCCTGAAAAAAATATTGTTTGAAAGCTCAAAGGAGTTGTATTTATTACACTATAGCTCCTGAGCATGGAGGAGAGGTAGTCACAAGAAGCCTTCACCTTTTTCACCTTCCCTCAGCTGTCATTACCATGAACCAATGTTTTGGGTTGCAACACAGGATGTGGCCAGAAATGTGGATTCTATCCCCATCTGTTGAAGGGGGGGGGCAGTGTCCCTCTTATCTCTGTGGCACATATTATCTGCTAATGGGCTATCTTTAAAACCAGCTGGGGCAATCATCTTTGTCTTTTCCACAGCCCATCCTCCCTCCAGGAGATATCTCCTGTTCATGGCCATTGAGTCCCGGTGCATGACTGATAAAATTACATCATCCCATGGGAGATGCTCCAGCCAGGGGGAGGAGCCAAGCCTTTCCTACACAGATAAAAACTGAGATTTGGAGCAGCAGAGCAGCCTTTTCCACTGGATTCCAGAGGAAAGCTGGACATTACCACATCATCCCTGGACCTTCAGAAAAAACTGCACCTTCTCCAGGAGCACTGCTCCAACTGAACCACATCTGCCACTGCAGGAGGATGCAGCCACCATTGAATGGGACTGCTGCCAACACCCTGACTGACTGAGAGTCAGGTTGGATTCTGACTCTGTCAGTGTTTTGGGTTTGTTCTTTGTAATACTGCATTTCTATTTTAATTTTCCTAGTAAAGAACTGTTATTCCCAATTCCCGTATCTTTGCCTGAGAACCCTTTAATTTCAAAATTATAATAATTTGGAGGGAGGGGGTTTACATTCTCCATTTCAAAGAGAAGCTTCTGCCTTTATTGGCAGACACCTGTCCTTCAAACCAGGACAACCAAGCAGGAAGGCAAACCCACAGCTGTTTTCTGCTTGAGCTCTGCACACTGCCCATCCCGCAGCCAAATGCTGAGCCCCTTTGGATGGGTGAGCATTGGGCCTGCCCACAAACACTCTGGCCATGCAAGATACCCTTAGAGATAAGGAGAGAGCATCTTCACCACCCCATGGTGCTCCTGCTGAAGCCACAGGCAGCAGGTTCATCCCTCAACCCCTGCATTAAAGGTTGGGCTTAATGGTCTTAAAGATGTTTTCCAATCTAACCAATTTGGTGATTTTACACATATGATATATCTGTGTGTTATCAAAACCCACCTGCCTCAAGCTGGCACTGCAAACCTGAGTTCTCCCACTGTGCAGAGCTGTCCATTTTGGTTAAGGCTCACATGTACAGCTCTGATATTGTTGATAATTGTCGTGAAGTGCTATGGCCTAATCAAGGCAAACTGAGTGAAATTCACCAGGAAAACGGAGATGTTCTTGTCCAGATGGATCTAAGATGAAAGCTGAGCAGTGCTGGCTGCAAACAGATGTGTAGGAGGTTGTTTGAAGAGATGTCCTGTACTTCCCACACTTCCCAATGCTGCCTTCATGTGATCTTGGTGCTCTCTGCTGCATTCTGTCAGGGACAAAGGAGAGACAGGAGGCTGCAAATGTCACAGCAGCCTATGGTGACCCAGCTTCCAGTGCTCTCTGGGAATTTTTCAGAGATGTTTTCCTGGGAGTGCAGGGAGGTCTCAGCAGGGCTGTAGGGAAGCAGGTGGCCCTGCCAAGTGTTTGTCACCTGATGTCTTTGACATGCAGCAGTTCTGGAAAAGATGTCAAGTGAAAACAGCAAACAAGTCAGCATTCATAATTCAGACCAAGCTGGTGCAAAGTCAATGAAGATGAGTGGCCCAGCTCAGAGCAGGGAAGTGGGGGAGCCACCATTCCTGGAGGTATTTACAGGATGTATGGAATATGGCACTCAGGGACATGATTTAGCAGTGGGCTTGGTGTGTTAGGTCAGTGGTTGGATTAGATCTCAAGGGTCCTTTCCAACCTAAATGATTCTATGATCTGCTGTCTGATTCACTCCAATACTTTTCTGATCCTAGTTTGTTGCCATCTCCATCTTCTCCTAAGCCATACAGACCTTCCCAGAAGGGAATAAGGACTGTTCTCACCATCAGCAGAGAAGGGCAGCTGGCCACCTGCAGCACCGTGTCCCTTTGGGTGTCCTGCACTGGCAGCAGGCTGGGGACAGCACTGTCACACTCTTGTCTGATGGCTTTGGAGAATGTCTCTGACCTGCAAATGTTCTTTAATGTAACACCACATAAGACAATAAAACCTTACAGGGAGTGTGGTGCAAAAGACAGATGTGTCACATCAGTCAGGCAAATAAAGCACTCCAGCAAGAGCTGCCTTAATGAAAATACTCCAGAAATACCATGTTTTAGCCCAGCCTTCCTATGGGTCATTAAAAAATCCTTAAAATCAAACAAATAAAATGTTATAAGTAAGTAACAAATACATAAAGGGCATTTTTCACACTTTGGTCTTGAAATGCACTGAAGACACACACACTGAAGGTACATTTCAATATAATGGGCAAAGTTAAGGCTCTTTTTTGGAGTATGTAATGTGCTATTTCACACATGGTTGGGTTTTTTTTGGAGAGAGTGAACATGTTTATTATTTATGCAATACATAGCACCTGCCCATTCCTATCAGTATTCTGTGCAGACACAGAACTGAAATATTTGTTCAATGCATATCAGCCCCTTTCCACAGAAGTGTAGATATGCCAGCTCGAAGGTCAGGCTCAGGGAAAAGAGGCCAGACATGTGCTCTGTGCCATGGGGAGAGTCTTTGTGTCAGGAGTATCATGATCCAGTTTTAGCTTTTCTGCATATTCTAATAAGCCAGCAGCAATCTTCCACCACTCAGGGCAAGCCAAAATAGCACAAAGACTCAGCCCTCTCACCTTCCTTTTAAAAGCTTTCTTCTTCCCCTCCTGTTTTTTCTAGGGGAATGGCTATCATGACTTTTTGAGCCTGGCTACTAATTTTTTTTTTAATCTTTATTTCTGATTTAATTTCACATTTGCCAAAGTATCACAAACTGCCAGGGGTCCTCCAACCTGCAAAAGCAAGCCCAGCTCCTGCTGGGAAAGAGGCTCTTAGATGCAGAGAGATGCAGTGGATTGGTGTGACAAGCAGCTGCAACCAACAGTGTGAGCCAGGGTGGGAGCAGAGAGGAGATGAGCCACCCATAGGTGCTGATCTGGGACAAGGTGAGCAGCAACTACAGCAGTCATGAGAGCCACAGTCACCCTAAGGCCAGCATGGATGGAACTTTGAGCAACTTGATCTGGTGAAAAATTTCATGACGGGGAGGTTGGAACAAAATGATTTTTTAAAGATTCCTTCCAACCCAAACCATTCTATGATTCTCTCAAACTCCATCCTAATCTCCACATTTTGCCGCAAAAGCAGCTCTTTCCAGCCTGCTATAAGCTCTGCTTTCTGTGAAGCACCCTGCAAACCCAAAAATCACAGCATCTGTTTATAGCTTTAAAGGAAAGGTGCATTTCTATCCCGAAGGCACAGAGCACTTTGCAAGGGAGAATCATGCTCTTTCTGCAGCCTGCTGTTTGCACACAAATAAAGAAGTGGGTATTGTGGTGGAATAAACACACAATCTGTTTTGCAGACCCAGGTCAGGCAGAAGAGGTTTGTTTCTGCTGCTATTGGAGAGCAGGCAGTGATCCATATGATCTGATGCAAAATAAAAGTGCTGGGGCTTGTGTACATTTATAGCAGATAAAAAACTGGCCCCAGAAAAGCCATGGGAGGAAACTTTGTTAGGGCAGATGTGCCCCTGCCTCAGGGGCTCAGGTGACTCAGGGGCTGCAGCCCTGTGGCCTCAGCCCAGCTCTGTTCAGCCTGTCCCTCTTGCTCCAGATGCTGCTGTGTCCTCCAGCAATTCCAGGCCTGTGTCCACATTATGTATCATTCCACAGTGCTGTGATTCCAAGCAGAGCTCCTGTTTGAGGAGGGAAGGATCTGTCTCCTGGCTTCCAATGACACTTCAAAAAATCTTTCATTTCTTCCTTTGTCTTGCGCCATAGATCCACAGCTAAAGAAGAGGTAATGTTGGAACATTTCTTATAGAGAGAAGCAGGTAAGGGCTGGCAGAGTAAAACAATTCCTGTGCTGAGTTGTGTGCAGGAGCCAGACCATGCTGTGTGTACTGGCCATGGGCTGCGTTGCCAAAAACCCTCAACTGCATGGACAAAGTTGAAAAAAAACCTACAGGAGAGGAAAAAACATCCGTGCTTGTGCTGCATCCCTGTGTCAGTAGGTGGCTCTGCAAGCCGTGGTGCTGCCTGGTTAACCACTGGGCTCGGGTGGGCAGGAGGCACAGCCTGGCCGTGCGTGCTGCTGCAGCTCCTGCTTTCCGCCTGGGGAAATCCTGAGGCGCCCTAAAATCGGCAAAAACCCACGGGATTTGTCTAACCACCGTTCTCCCTGGCATCTTTTCCAGCCTGACGTTATTCTCTTTTAGCTGATGCCCGTCGCACCCTGCTGGCTCGGGAGGTGCAGCCAGGATGAGCACAGAGTAATTCCATCGCTGCCCATCCCCGCTTTGCTCCCCGGTCCTTAGCTGGGCGCTGATGCACTGGCTGGGTGGGTACCTCAGCTCTGCCCCCCTGCAGCATCCCAGGCAGCTCAGCTGTGCTCCCACAGCATCCCCGAGCTGCCAGAGCTGCAGCATCGCATCCGGAGACACCGCAGCTGGCCACGGCACTGAGCAGGTTAAACCAGCAGCTGCATCCGCCACACTGCAGAAAACACAGCCAGAGCAGAGCCTTGTATCATCCCTCCCTGTGCCCAATGCTGCAAGCCTCTAGAGGTCCAATCTGCTTGACCTTTTTTTGCTATCTGGCAACTCAATTTACTGGCGTTTCTCTCCTGTGACGGTGCAGAGCCAAAAATGGCGTTTCATAGAGAACACATTTAGGTTGGGGATGCAAGCCAAAAGCACTCTTATGGAACAGTACAGGCTTGGAACAGTCAGGGAAAAGTGCATCCTTCCCAGCTAGAGCAGATTGCTATGGAGATATCAGGAGGATTTGTCAAGAGTGGCAAACGCCTGGCTAGTTTAAATCATGTAAATAGATTTTTACCTACACAGTAGCATCCAGGCTGGCAAAAGGGGCTGCAGCTTTACCTGTTATCTAAAAGTAGTGAGCTTGTTCTCTAAAATTAGAACCATAGAATCATTTAGGTTGGAAAAAACCCTTAAGGTCATCAAGCCCAACCTGTAACCCAGCACTAAACCATGTCTCCAAGTGCCACATCTGCACATCTTTTAAATTCCTCCAGGGGTAGTGATCCCATCCAGCCCCACAGGCTCCTGTTTGTCTAAATGCTGTAGCAGGTCACCGACCATTTCCCCTTGGATTTAGGGGGTTTCATTCTGTTCCTCATCTCTGTTTTCCAGCTCAGGGGTCTGGCTGTCTGGAGAACAACTGGTCTTAAAAGACTTAAAGATTGAGGAAAAGAAAGCATTAAGTACCTCAGCTTTTGTCACTATGTGTCCCCTGCATCCAATAAAGGACAGAGATTCTCCTTAGCCCTCTTTTTGTTCTGAATATATTTATAGAAATGTTTTGTATTATTATCTGTTTTGTATAATTATCTATTACAGCAGAAGCCAGATTAATTTCTGGTTGGGCTTTTGGCCCTTGTAATTTTCTCCCTGCATAACCTCACAACATCCTTGTAGTCCTCCTGAGCTGTCTGCCCAAGCAGCTCTCTTTTCCCCCTGAGTTCTAGCCAAAGCTGTCTTTTCAGCTGAACCATCCAGCTCATCTTCTATTACATGGGGACAGCATGCTCCTGCACTTTTAGGATTTCCTCCCTGAAGAAGGACCAGCCTTCCTGGACCCCTTTGCCCTTCAGGAATCTGGTACTACGCTGTAACAGTGCTTTTTGTTCTCTCCTTCACCACACAGGATATGATTAAAAAAGGTCTCTGAAGTTGCTTAGGCAGTGGATGGCACCATTTCTACACTGAAGAGGCACAGAAAAATTTTCCTCAGGGGATTGAAGCTGACTTGAAGGAGGTTGCCTGTGAATGGGGGGCTTGGTCATATCATTGGACCTGGGCTGGAAAGATTTCCCATTTATCCACACTGAGCCCCTTCAAAGCCCTCCATCTCCATGGGACACACATTGTTCTGCCTGTGCAGAGCGTTTCTCACCTGGAACCCCACCTTAAACTGGGACCACAACCCTGTTATCAATGTTTGTTGTTTCTTTTTAAACCCTGTTGCCTTTCCTCCCACTACCTCCACTTTTAAATTTATTTCCTCTGTGTCTGAGTGTTTTCACTTATGAAGATAAAAGCCATGGAGAAGTGAAAGTGAGAAACTTTTCCACTTGAATTTCCACAAAGGCAAATCCTTGACCCTGAGCTGCCAGGGAAGATCCTTGCATGGTGGCAGCGTGCCTGGTCCCAAAGAGGGACACAAAGGCCCCATCTGTGTGAATGCAATGCACAGGCACTGGTGCCCAGCTGTCTGCACGCTCATCTTGGTGGGACAGCTCTAGACACAAATTTGGCCACAGCTCTGCCCAAGCAATTCCTGGGTCTATTCAGGACTTAACCCGGCACAGGATCCATCCCCAGCAGCAAACTGGATGCACACATTCCTTTGAAAGGTGAAAGTGAAACAGTATGGATGCAGCCTTATCATACCACTAAAACTCAAGGTCAGGGAGAAGGCAAAGAAGAGTTTTATAGGACAAAGCTGAAAGTGATGATGTTTCAGAATGGAAATAAAAATGTTCTCTCTCAGCAATGCTGAGCTTTGGCTCCCTTGACAAATTCCAGACAAATCAAGGCAAGAGCATGCTCATTTGGACAGACAGTGGCTAAAAGCCATTCCTTCAGGGAAGCTGGCACAGCCTGATCAGCACACAGAACAAACCTTGCTCTGCCTATTCCCACCTGCCCGCCAGAGCCCTGTGCTCAGCAGGGTCAGCTTCTCTGGGGGATGTCCCATGGGCGCTGCAGGGCACCATTTGGAAGGGAAATGTAAAGAGCTCCAGCTCACATGCACTGTAAAAATAGCCACATCCATCTACAGAGCCACTGCCCTGCTTTTCAACTCAGTCCCACATCCTCCCTGGAGCTACAGCTTCCAAACAGATCTGACTGTGCAGAATCTGTGTCCACACCGTGGCTGGGCAGGACTGTGGCTCGTCTTGGTGCACACCACTTCATGGAATGTTTGGTGGAAATGTGGAGTTGTGAGTTACAGCAAGAAAGGCACCAGGTGCCTCCCTCCTGTGCCACCTGCTCTGCCTTGCAGATGGTCACAACAGGGTGGCACAGGAGCAGTGCCAGGCACCAGGGCTGGATTGGGCAGCTGGTGTGTCACAGGAGCCCAGATTCCAGGATGCATCCCAGGAATTCCATCCCCTGAATGCAGCTATCGTTTGGGCAAGCCACCCACAGCAGCCATCACCAGGGGACTTCAGGGACTGCTCACATTTCTGCTCTTACCACAAAATTTGCAGAAGACCCCAAGATCTCTGGAGCAACCCTGTAGTTCCAAAAGAGCTGCTCAAGCCATGAGCAATCTGTGCAGCTGGGGTTGCCTGGGCTGCTGCTCCCTGAGACCCTCAGCTTTGCCCTGCCTCATTCCTCACCCCTGGACCCAGGGAGGGAGACATGCTCCTGCCATTTGCTCAGGCTGTGTGGGAGCAGTAAGGGCTCAGCAGCCCCATGAGTCAAACCAGGACAGCCCTGCCGGTGTGAGGCAGTGCTTCAGTGGCCAGTGGCCTTAGCAATGAGCAGCAGTGCCTCTCTCCCTTCCATCTCCATGTGCCCTCCAGCCACTCCTTTCCCCTTTTTCTGCTGCCCATCTGCATCCCCCTGAGCTGAGCTGCAGAGCACTGCCCTGCCCTTGCCTTGGCAGGCTCCCAATTGACACCATGGGCAGAACCTGGGCTGGGCCCTTCTCCCCAGGCTCAGTCTTGGTGAAAATCCAAGCAAACAGGGACTGGCCTCCGTGCTGGGTTTTATCAGCACTCACCCAGCTTGGGCAGGACAGGACAAGGTAAAGGTTGCACAAGGAAGATGCTTGATACCTTGTAAAAGGCCAGCCTGAAGAGCAGTAAAATCTTTGGAGGATCTATTGCCTAAGGATGCCTTCATGACTCACAGCAATGAAAAGGAGCCTTTCTCTCTGTGCTGGGCCCTGGGCTTGCATACAAAGGCATCTCAAAAGCATCCTGGGCTGGGCTGAGTGGTAAATGGTGAAGTTCTCGGGTGTTTATGAGTGAAAGGTGTGTTTGATGACTAGGCTTTAACGTGTTAATGCCTGCTGTGCCCTGCTGTGCAATGTATTCACTATTTTAGAATTAGCTGCTAAGATTTGTTTCAAATCAGCCCTGAAGGATAATAGCCTGTGTCTGAAAACCTTCATGTGTCAATTTGACTCGGGACCCTCACTGTGTTATCACTCAAGGACTGAAATCTGTAATCAAAAGCTCTGCTGAGCCTCCACTTTCCTTAGAACATTTCCCTCCTTGAATATAATCTTCACATCAGCAGCAGGGAATGCATCAGCTCCTTCATTGCTGAGCAGCACCAGCACGGCTGTGCATGGCTGGGATTTTAAGTTCTGACATGGAGAAGCTGATATGAAGCTGCTTTCTCAGCAGAAGGACTCCTGTCCTGCTTCATCAGCCACATCTAGTCGTGGCAGCAGCCCCCAGCCCCAAATCAGCATTGGGATGCCCTGGGCTTTGCACAACCAGCAAAGTGGAGGAGCAGAGGCAGGGGCGGCAGATTTGGGGTTGTGCTCACAGCAGCTCCTGTTCTGTTGGATGATTGGAACCTGACATGTCTCAAGACCCTCAGCAGCGAGGGGAGAGATGTGTGGGTATTTCTGTGGTGCAGGCTGGCTGCCCATGGGTGCAGGAATGAAAGGGAAAAAGCACATTGGGACAGAATGTTTGTTATCCATCCCAGTCTCATTCCCAGCCTTGTCTGCACCTGTGCACCCTGCTGGCATCATGATTTCAGGTGGGCCTGGCTAAGTGCACTGATGGGTATGAAGTTGGTTATTCCCTTTCCTACTAGTCCTCCTTCCCCTCCCAAAACTTCCACCACTGGCCTTCTTCAAAAGCTCATGTCAGATTCTGAGGATCTTTATAGTAAAATAACAACCCCAGCAATGAGTTAAAAGTCTCCATGTACCTGTTGTACTGAACAGAGACATCTCCATGGTCCCTCCTGGCAGCTGCCCATGCCCTGAGCAGCCCTAAGACCTCTGGGAATTCTGTTATTTTGATCCAAAAGCTGCCAGGTATCTTGGAAGCCAGATTTGCTTTCCGAAAAATTCAGTGTTTCCAAAACAAAACTGCAGTATTTTGGTTTCTTTAATGTTGTTTGAGGTTTCCTTCTAATCCCACATGAAAATAACTCTGCAAATCCCAGCATAATTTCAAGGAAATGGGGCTTCCCAGCCAGCTCTGGCATTGTCAGCCCTCTCTTACCTCCTCTTTGTTGTGCCTCCAGTTGCTGAGACTTGGAGGCACCACTGTGCTGGTTTTAGGGAACATTATGCCAGTTTTCCAGAAGAGCAAGAAACAAGAGGACAAGGTCTTAAACTAAGCCAAAGTCCAAGATTTTCCATATCTTCTATGTCATCACTTCCAGCAGCTTTCCCCCCTTCTTCTGTTAAGGATGGGCTCTTCTTGAGGTCTTCTGATGGAGGGGCTGCTGTAGGGCAGTAGCCCATGTGTCAGAGCCTTACAGGGTGTAGGGTGATCCAGACCTACTCAAAGGAATAACCAGTTCCACTCCCAGTCAGCCTGAAATGGTGCAGATAGCTCCAGGCAAAATAAAATTCTCTGTTTCCTTAACTGGAAACTGGAGAGAGAGTTGCTAATTCCAGTACTGATAACTCTGCCACTAGTCTGAGGGAAAGAAAAAAAAAAATTAATATAATTGCTGTTAGGAGCTGGGGATTGCAGAAAGACTGGTGGGATAATCAGTAATCATTGACAGAGCAATTGTACCATGGCCTGTCTCTCTTCCAGCAACATAGGATGAATATTGCTCCATGCAGTGGGATGTACAGGAGAACAAGAAACACAGAGGATGGGGGCTCACTGTGTCTAGAAGAGGATTTGAGGGATTTAGGGGGATCATCCGTACCAGCTCTCAGTGTGATGTTGCAGCAAAATGGACTGAGACTGAGGAACAGATGGGAAATCTGTGCCATAGTCAAACACAAGCTGTTGGACTCAACAGGAGGAGCTGGTTTCATCTTGTAATTCCGTGTGAAACAAAAAAACAAATGAGATGTTCCAATGGAGTGTAAGTTTTTGATTTGCCAAGGGTCAAGCTTGATATTTATCACAAAAAAGAAATTTGAAGACATCTGTGAAGTCCTGTGGCCAACATCCATCTTCTGAATGTTTCTCTTGAATGAGAAATATCAAACAATTTTCGTTGCTTTTCCTTTCTCTCCCCCCTTAAATTGGAGTGGGCTGGTTGGGAAAGCTGTGGTTGTGAAAGGCTGCACCCAGAACTGGTATTGGGAAAGCTGCTTTTGAGCAGAAATTCTGATTACAGCACAACCTTGTCCTGCTGCACTTTGTGCTGGATCCTGCCTGGATCCTACGGCACCAACCCTCTGCAGATCCCACTGCTGTGGGCACCCACTGCAACGTGGAACACTCTCACTCCCGAGGCTCTCCTGGTCCCTGACATAATTGTCCTGGTTCTCACAGAATTGCTCTGCCTCCCTGCCCTGCAGCAGCAGTGGGTCACAGTGAAATGGGCTCAGAGTGAGGATGTGGTCTGGAACAACATCCAGAAGGGGGAACGCTCCTGGATGCTGGCAGCACTTGTTAACTCAGCGTCAGAGCTGCACGCCAGGGACGTGGGAAGTGACATGTGGCTCATCTGGGGAGCTTGGCAGCCCTTTCCCTGCAGGCAGCTCCGCTGTGCTCCTCGGGGAGGGAGGAGGAAGTGTCCTCATTTCCCCGCCAGCACGAGGCACAGTGCACTTCCAGCATGTGAGCCTGAGAGCTGCACCTTCACCTGGGGGTGGGACCAGGGGACATTTCCTTCCCTCTTACAGAACCACGCCACAAGGGAGATATTGCAGTAATACACAAGAGATCAGAGATGTTTTTCTGCCAGAGGGCTGGGAAGAGAAGGGTTATAAGGTTCTTTCCCATCCAAGCCTTTGGGAACTCTGCTGGAGTTGCAGAGAGCCCCTGTGCTGGTGCTGGCCAAGAACTGAGCTGCCTGGGAGGGACAGGAGCTGCTCCAGGGAGCAAAGCCATGGACAGGGATGTTAGCAGGTTCTTTGCAGCGTGAGATGGATCCTGGAGAGCAGCAGGGAAACCATGTGGGTCAGCAAATTCACCTTGCCAGTCATTGCTGTGTTCATGCTCTCTGCTCCTCCTTTCCACGCCTTCCCACCCCCAGCTCTTCAGCACAAAGCCTGAGCCAAAGTCACCACCAAAGCAAGGAAAGCCCAGAGAGCTGTGGCTCATCTCCCTGTGGTGAGGTCTCCATGCTGACCTGCTCCTGTAATCAGGGAAACTGCAGCCTCCTGCTCTGGACCAAGGATGGCATTCAGTCCCAGGAGAAGAGGAGGAGGAGTGAGTCTGGTTTCCAGGGCTGGTCCCTGTAAGAGACCTGCTGAATGCTCAGTTTTGTTACAGACCCTGTAAAAGCAGGTCTGCTCAATGAACAGGATAGGCAGAGGCTTGTATTCTCATTTCAAGGTGCCCAGTGCTGTTGTGTGGTTGTCATTCCTCAGTGTGTGGAGGTGTAAAATGGGCAGTGGTGGGGAGGGAAGCATGAGAAGTTTGTTGGATCACCCATTTCTCAGGGGAAGGGAGGTCTCTTCAGCCCAACAAGTCTGAGGACTGGGATGAAGGGATGATGGAAGGACAATCTCCTGCTTGCTGCTCCCCAGAAGAGTGCTGAGTATTCCATGTGCCAGGGCAAGCTGGGGCAAGCCAGTTGGGCCACTGGTCCCTGGAGGACACTGTGCCACAGCCAGGCTGCAGCCATGGCACCAGGAATTCTCTGGCTCTGTCTGAGCCACTCCCAGCTCCCTGAGCATTCTGCCCTCTGATATTTTCTTTCTCCCCCTCTATCACACACATTTTTGGCATTACTGATGCTCATTCATTTTTAACGCTGAATACACTTTTCCTGTCCAAAGCCTTCCCTAAACATCAGCTAATGAAGCCTCTGTGCTCCCCTCAGAGACTGGCATTGGGCATGATGATCCCTGCACCAGGGATTAGCCCAGGAGCATGAAACAGGTCAGCTCCAGAGCTGGTCTTGAGCCTGGGACTGGAGAGCCCCAGGGCTGTGCTCAGGCCAGACAGGTACGTGTGGAGCATCCCACCCCTTCCCTGGAAGGACACTCACAAGTGGTGGGTGAGGTCTCCATCCAGGGTTAGGGGACAAAGGGCTGATGGTCTGAATGG
>WBND01001085.1:0-20360 GCA_013398595.1 Tychaedon coryphoeus | reverse complement strand
CGCTGTCCCCTCTGTCCCCTCCCGTCCCCGCGCTGTCCCGCCGCGGGGGGGCGCTCTGCGGCGGGCGGGTGACGCCACCCGGCCCCGCCCCGTCCCCTGCGCCGCCCCCGTGCGCGCCGCCCCCGCGGCAGAGCGCGCGCGGCGGCCCCGCAGCAGGGCAGGGCAGGTGGGAGCGCGGCTGGGCCCCCGCCCCGCCCGGCCCGGCCCGGCCCCGGCCCCGGCCCCGGCTCGGCCCGGCCCGGCCCCCGCCATGGGCGCCCGGCCGCCGCCGGCCCCGCGCCCCGCCGCCTGAGGCAGCGCGGCCGCACGGGCAGCGCCTCGCCCGCCAGCCCCGGCCCCGCCACCATGGGGGACGCCCCGGCGAGCCGGAGCTCCGCCGCGTTCGCCGGCATCCTCGCGGTGAGTGCGCGCGGTGTGCGCGGGGCGAGGGGAGCGGGGCGCCGCCCGCGCGGCATCCGCGTGTCCGCGGCGTGGGTGGGGATGTGCTGCAGTGCGGGGCAGCTCGGCGGGGCGGGACGCGCTTCGGTGTCCTGCTGGCCCCGCTCCGCGTGTCGGCGGCTCCGCTGCGCCCTCCCCGCGGGTGCTGCCCGCCCCAGCCCCGGTCCCGGCAGGGGACGCCGGCTGGGTGCGATATTCCCTGCGGTATCCGTCCTCTCCATCCCTGTGTTAGCGCGGGCGGCGGCATCCCCCAGCCAGGGCTGTGCCGCACAGCCAGAGCGGAGCGGATCCTTGCGCTGCTCCCTGCGCTGCGCCGGGAGCTCGGCCCTGGACAGGGATCCATCCATCCATCCATCCATCCATCCATCCATCCATCCATCCATCCATCCATCCATCCATCCATCCATCTCCCCCACAGCTGCCTTTCTTGCCGCTCTTTGGCCAGGCAGTAAAACTGCCCGCTGCGAATGGCAGGCAGCTGCCCTGACTTATCTCAGAAATGTTTTCCGGCAGCGTTATCTCCCCATTTACGTTCCCAGGTAGGGCGCTTCCCCATCAGCGCTTTGGGGCTCCATCCCGTCTCTTTGGGGAGAGACGGTAATTCGGTGTGTCAGGCGGACGCCGCAGCTGCGGCGGCTGGGTTGTGTAACCGAGGAGAGCACTTGCTCTTGAACTCAAGGTGGATCTGAGCAAGCTGGCGCTGGCTCGACAGGAATCCGAGTAAACAACAAATAATCTAAAGCTGGAAGGGCATTAGCCGGGAAACAGCCTCGTTGCTCTGGAGGCGAGGGGAACTTGGCACAGTGGCGGAGCGGACGCGTCCGTGCTCAGCGCTGGCTGGGCGCTCCCGAGTGCTGGATTCCCGCTGGGAGAAGCGAGCCGGGAGGAGCCGGTGTTGCTGCCCGTCTGGAAGATGAGATGCTGATGGGGAGTTTGAGATATGCAGCTCCAGCTGGGATCCTGGAGGTCGGTTGGGAATGGTGGGTTTGGAGGGAAGAGGTGGGAAAAAAGAGTGATATAAAGGTGTGGGGAAATACAGCAGGAATTTTGGGGCATGAAGCAAGACTCTGAGCAAATACAGATGTATGTTACTTGTACATGTGTGTTCTCACATCTGTGTGTGTGTGATTATACAAGCAAGCAAGGCAAAATTCCCATTTGCTTATGAGCTGGCAGGATCCTCCCTGGGTTTTCATCCCATACCTTCAGCATTTTGGGCATCTCCCTTTGGTCGCACAAGGAGTTCCCGTCCGAGGGAAGTATGTTCGAGGGAAGTATGTTCAAGGGAAGTATGTTCACATTGATAGCTGGTGGGTCCTTTACTAGCAAACCCAAATCTGCCTGGCTGGGTTTTGGAGCAGTAGCAGCTTGGCAGCGGTTGTGTGGGGCTGGTGTTGCCTGTAATTTCATTTGCTTGGTGGATTTTTTGGGATCCCACTGCCTGTTTCCACCATCTCCCCCACTGCCCTTGCTTGGAATCAGCAACCTTGCTTTAACTTGGGGCTTTTGGGAGGCTGGGAGATTTCATCTGTTTGGAGCAAAGCCGTGGCTGGCAGGGATGCTTCCGAGCTCTGGTCCGCGCTGGCTGCAGGGTAGCCTGCTGGGTTTTCCTTCATGGGGACCAGATGTTGTGGTGCTGCTGTTCTGGCTCGCACCACTCCCTGTGTTCTGCTCTTGAGATGGAGTGAAGGAACTGCTGAGCAGTGAGTCCCGGACTCTCATTTCACAAACCCCAAGCCAGCTGAAATAGCTGGTCGTGTTGCAAGAAGCAGAAACTTGCCTTGCTCTTCAGTACTCTCATCACAGGCAACTTTTTTCGGACTCGGTAATTTGATCCTTTTTACAGTGATAGGGGCAGGACGTTGTCTCCTCCTGTCTGCCGACTTACCGTAAAACTTCCAGACCGGTTTATTTGTCTTTCTGGTGTTTTTATGTGTTTATTTCTTTTACTTTAGTGTTGCAAGCACTTTCCCAGTAGTGTCGGCAAAGGGTACAGCTGGCCTCTGGGAAGGGTGGCAGGCGGTGCAGCTCATCCCCAACCTGTGCCAAGGCATTGCCACAGAGCCAGCTGCCATTTCCACCAAATTCTCCTGGTTTTGCTTGGAAACCATTCCCAGAATATCAGTTTAGCACTGTTGGTCACTTGCAGGTCTCTGCTCCTGGTCTTCTCTAACAGGATCAAGTGCCCTGTGTTTAGCTGCTGTTCATGTTTTGGGGGTTTTTATTTTAATTAAAAAAGAAATTTACTTTAGTTTTAGGTTTATTTCTTTGTCCCCACAAGTCTGGCAGTAGGGCAGCACTGTACACAACCCGAGATTATGACAATCTCGGTGTCGCAGCATTTTAGAACACAAATTTCAGGACAGAAAGTTGATTCACCAACTTTCTGCTGCTGTTTTGGCTCACTCTGTAGGTTCGGGTCCCTGAATGAGACACTATATTCATTGAATCATAGAGTGCCTTTGGGTTGGAAGGGACCTTAAAGATCATCTAGTCCCAACACCCCTGCCATAGGCAGTTATGCCAACCACTGGACCAGGTTTCTCAGGTGTTTGCAGCTGCATCCTCTGCGCACATGCCAAGGCAGCTTGTGGCCCCCCAAGCGCTGTTTCCTGTGCAGATTGCCTGTCAGGTCTCCCTGCAGCACAGGGGAAAATGGGTGGTGGGAGCACAGCACAGAGACACCTCTGGGATGGAGCCCTCAGGCTGGGTGGTGCTGAGGTGGGTTGTGCCCACACCAGCTGTGAGGTGCTGCTGCCTCAGCTGGATGTGAAGGTCCCCTTGTCTGAATGTTTCTTGGTGTGGGGTGGTCAGAATGATGGGTCCCCCAGCCTGATGTGATTTCTTCTCATCATAAAGCCTTCATGTGCTGAAATAGGTGAAGGTGGCTGGGAGATGCCTTTGCCTGTATGGTGAGGATGTTGGTGCTGAGCTGGAGGTGCTCTTCGGGCTTGCAGCCACCCTGTCCTGCTTGACCCTTTTGGAAAGGGACCTCGTCCCATTAAAAACCCTTCTTTGTTCTGCATTGGGCACGGAGAGCATTGCTGAAACTGCTGAAACCAAGTCTGCTCTTTAGTGTTGTCTTGCATCCGTTGTGGGTTTTTCTGTGTGTTTTTGTTACACAGTACACTTCCTTTGGTGCCAGAGTAATGAAATGAAGTGCAGTGGCTCAGCAGAGCTCACTTCATTACTTGGTTGCTTTTTCCACTGGAACTGGGAGTTGTCAGCCAGAAAGGTCCAGGTCTGTGTGCTGCTGGGCAGCCCTGAGGGTGAGAGACCAAACCAGCAGACACTTCTTTTTGCTGAAAATGTCCTCCTGCTCCTGGCCTTCGCTTTCAGAGATCTGAGTGCTGCAAAACCTGAGCAGTTGGATTATTTTAGGGAGCAGAAATGCCAGTCTGAATAAATAGCAGATGCTCAATGCTGCTTAGCCATCCCCCACTGGAACTTGCTGTTCTCCCTTGGAAGTGCATGTGCAGCTGAAGATCTTGAGATGTTCAAAAATACCAGCACCGCTTTTCTTGAGATAAGGTTTAAAAAAAACCCTCAAAAAAACTGACTCAAACCTAGTGCTATTACAGGCTTTGGTTACCCGAGTGAGGGATGGGAAAATGCTGGAATGGGGAGAACAGGAGGGAACCCATGGCACATGCTTGTAGCAGGGCAGTCCACGAGTTTCCCAAGGTCTAGCTTGATGCAGAGCGAGAAATCAGGATCTGAGACAGCAGCACACAGCTCACTCCTGGTGAGGCAGGAGAGCCACTGCCTGTC
Source organism: Tychaedon coryphoeus (assembly GCA_013398595.1). Taxonomy (NCBI): domain Eukaryota; kingdom Metazoa; phylum Chordata; class Aves; order Passeriformes; family Muscicapidae; genus Tychaedon; species Tychaedon coryphoeus. The sequence continues at coordinate 16,151 of WBND01001085.1, read as the reverse complement.
CTGCTTCTCCTGTCACCCTGTCCTGCTCGGCGCTGGCACAGGAGCAGGGTGAGTAACACAGGTGACCCCTCCTGCCACCTGAAGAGGCCAGCTTGCTAATTCAGGGATGCGTCACGGAGATTACAGGGGAGGGTGGCAGGCTTCTTTAGAGCCAGCTAAGCGCTTTGTTAAATCATATCTTAGGGGAGGGGAAAAGTAAAATGCATCCTGTAAGCCTTTGCTGCCTGCCAGGGCAGCCCCGGTTTTTAATTTGACGTGCCGTAATTAGTCTAGCCGCTGCAGGATCCTCGTCAGCTCCTGCGGGCTTGCCTGCTTCTGCCTGCTCTGTAATTGCTGCTTCAGGGGGAGAAAACTAACTAAACAGAAAAATAAAAAATGTGAAGTGTTTTGTACAAATCCCAAGCCGTAAATGATTTAGCAGGTGAAACAGAAATGTGCTGTGTGTTTCCAGGAAGCGAGAGACTGCACCAAAAAGGATGCGGCGCAGCTTGCGGCTCTGCCGCGATGTGCCTTCTGCAGAGTCATGTTGTTGGGAGCCCTTTTTTTTTTTTCCCCTTTCTGAATATATTCTTGTTGGCTGATATCCCAGAATAGGTAGCAGAGCAAGAGGCGAGAGATTATATAACACAGCCAAGTGATTTATGTGCTTGGCTCTGCAGCTGAACACCGTTAGGGTCTCTGGTCCTTCTTACCTTCAGTGTAGAAAATGTTTGAAAATTTGAGATAGCACTGACTTGTTCCCTCTGAACTTAGCCTGTGACTGTTTGAAAACGTGTTTCCTATTGCTTTGCATGCTGAGTGAGGTTGTGTCTGCCTTTCTTTTGATATGCCTTTTGTTCTTGGTGATTTATCTCCATTCCCATAACTGACATTAAATCCATGGACCAGAGGTCTTCTGGAGGAAGCAGAGATACTTCTTGGTAGATGGAGCTTCTCTTGGGGATGAGAAGCGTCATTGCAAAGGAATTAAGGGAATAAAGCTTTGGGATTGGAAGTCAGGAGAGATAGATGGATTTAAAGCAAAGCCCAGTTGTTTCCAGTTCAGTGTCTAAAAACTGGTGTCCTTTTACCTGTGTCTGATGCAATGAGGAGCTGAGTTACAGCAGAGTTTCTTGAAGGGTGTAAAAATAGCACCAGGTTTTTTCTGCTGTTGCTAATGCAGCTGGTTTAGAGTGGGTTCAGATGTGGTTGGAGGCTCAGAGCAGAATATCCCTTGCGGTCTTGCCAAACCCAACATTTGCACCGGGTCATAAAAAATCGTGGAAAGGCAGAGGAGCTGAGAAATAGCCCAGAAACAGCCACTAGCCTGGATTTCATCCTGGTTTGTGTTACTCAGAAAGGTAACTATTTGAACAAGTGCAGATTAACAAATAGAGAAGGAAAGTTTTACAGGTCAGAGCTGCCATCTGCGTGTGTTTTTTGTCTTGTCGGTGAGCGCCTGCCTCGTGCTGGAGGCTCTCAGCCTTGAAATGCAAAGCTGGTCTGAATTCTCCTGGGGTGGCCAGGTAGCACGTACTGCTGAAACACAATTAGCAGTATTTACCACCCTGGCAGGGTTGCAGTGTAAATGATGCTTACTTTCACCGAGAAGTGTGGTGTCAAATTTAAGCAATTATAATCGTAGCCTGGGATGTGTCTGCAGAGCGTGCTGCCACCTGCACCGGTTCCATTCCACTCCAGCCTCACTGAGGTCCCTCCTGTGGGCACAGTAACTTGTCCATGGTCCCACAGCTCTGGGACATCCCGTGTGATCCTACAGGGGGTTGTTGACTGAGAGGGCTCTGTTTGCATGCTATTGTTGGCTGATATCTCCTGTTTGTTTTCCAGCTGCTCATGCTCCTTGGCTCTGCTGATGGTCAGTCGAAGCTGACCTCTGAGCAGAATGCCATCAGCCTCTCCCCTGGCAAGTACCACCACCTCGACCGTGCCACCAACGAAGAGCTGACCTGTGACAAATGTCCTGCAGGAACCTACGTGTCTAAGCACTGTACAAAGAGTACCTTAAGAGAGTGCAGCCCTTGTCCAGACGGGACTTTTACCAAGCATGAGAACGGCATAGAGCGGTGCCACTCTTGTAGGAAACCCTGTGAACTGCCAATGATTGAGAAAACTCATTGTACTGCCTTGACTGACCGCGAGTGCACTTGCCTGTCTGGTACGTTTCAGACAAACGATACCTGCGTCCCTTACACGGTGTGCCCGGTCGGCTGGGGCGTCCGCAAGAAAGGAACCGAGACCGAAGACGTCAGGTGCAAGCCGTGCCCTCGTGGTACCTTTTCTGATGTGCCTTCTAGTGTGATGAAGTGCAAACCCTACACTGACTGCTTTGGGAAAAACATGGTGGTCATCAAGCCGGGGACGAAGGAGAGTGACAACGTCTGTGGTTCTCCGGCATCCCTTCCGAACACGGCTTTGGCTTCATCAAGCACCGAAGCGGGTGAGCAGCCCTATGAAGTTCCACCAACTGCTGATCTTCCCAGAGGTACTGTCCATCCCTGAAACGCAGCTGTGGTTCTGACTGAGGGATTGTGTTCCTGTCTTGGTCAGGTTTGGTGTTAGGCTGTTAAAAAACAACCCGGTGTAAAGCCTGGTGGCTTTACATGGCATCGGGCTGCCCTCAGCTGTATTAAATCATATTTAATAACATTTTCACTGAGACTGCAGTCCTGATTGGAATTCTGGCTGTCCTGCTGTTTGGGCTGAAAGGACGTGACTTTCCCCAGCCTCTTTTGCTGTCTCTGTGATGTGCTGGCACAGGTCTTTGTGCAGTTGTGGCAAACCTGGGTTGGGATGCAGCAGGAAAACCCCTGCAGTCTCCCTGCAGCAGGGAGATTCCTCCTCTGATGGATTCACTGCTTTCGTGCCTGTGCTTTCCTTGCTGCATTTCACTCTGTACTGTGTCGCAGTACTGGCTGAATGGGAACCCTTGCTGAAACAGCCCTGCAGGAGTCTGTACAGGGCTGTCCTGTAACTCTTTTCCCTGCAATCTCTGAAGATTACTATGTGGAATTCCTTTTTCTCTTGCTTAATTGGAAGAGGCTCATCCTCACAGCCTTTATGGTTATGCCTTAGCTGTGGCTGCTTTCAGGACTCCACTTAAGGTGGTATTCTGCACTCCCTGGAAAGCAGCTTCCCTACAGTGTCTCAGATGAGGCATCTTAATTAAAAAATGCAACTTTTGATGACCTCAGCAGCTGAGTTAGTAAATATAATAGCAGGAAAGTGTTGATGGTGATAGGCTTCCACCTTTGTTAGGTCTCAAAGCTTGCCCTGACGTTGGTGTATCACTGGGAGTGTACAGCAGGGTGTTTCCTGAACTTTGAAATCAATTGTCGGCAGTTACGTAGAAGTTGAAGCATTTTCCCTGTTTGTGTCCTGATTAGGGTGTTTTGGGTAACCAAACTGAGGGCAAAAGCAGGTGCAGACAAATACACCCACTCATCTCAGCTGGGATGAGACACAGTCTGCAAAAGATGATGTTCCAAAATAATCTGTAGTTTTTGCCACAACAGCCCTTCTTCTTCTTCTCACCAGGCTTTGGCTCACATTTTGCATTTGGCTGGGACCTGAGAGGTGTTGGTTGATAACGAGACTCAATAAAGATGGAAGGTAGCTCTTAGGGGGAAATTTAGTTGCTTCAGAGACCTATTTTATAGTTAATTCATCTGCAGATGCATGCAGGGCTGATAAAATAAAGATTTTGCTTCCTTAACAAACCTAGGGGAGAGACACAAAGCCAATGAATATATTTTTACTTTTAGTCCAAATGTGAAATTCCACAAATGAGCTAAAATTAGTGTTCATAAACCTAAAACCAAAAACCAACTCACTCAAAGTTGGTTTTCTGAGAAATGCTGAATGTGGGACAAGCACAGACTGACAACATACCTTTAGTAACTCATCTTTTGTAGTAAGCTGCCCCTAGCCTTAGCCAGCAAGGGTCAGTATCCCTTGAAGCTCCCTCTGTAACCGTAGCCATGTGTTCCCAGAGGCAAACCTCAACTTCACCTCTACTCTCTCTGGCTGCCTGGCGTTGGGTTTCTGTCTGCTGGCCAAGCCGGTGCTCGGGCAGGTCTTAGCCCGTGATGTGATGCCGTATCGCATCTCCGGGGCCATGACACTCAGCTCTCCTCTCCTCCCGCAGGTCTGAACTCTTCAGTTCCCGATTTTGTCCCCTCTCCAGCGCCGCGCGCGTCCAGCAGCATGGTGGAGCGGGCCCGGCTCTACAACGACACCTCAGCCAACGAGACGGACGGCACAGGCGGGACCCTCGTGGGCTCGGGCAGCACCAGCCAGGCCCAGAGCTACCGGCACAAGCAGAGCAGCCAGGCGCTGGAGAAGCAGCCGTCCCTGGAGATGGTGGGGGGCGAGAAGCCCAGCGTCCCGTACAGGCCCCCCCGGCGAGGCTCGCAGAACGTCCACCAGCACTTCGACATCAACGAGCACTTGCCGTGGATGATCGTCCTGTTCCTGCTGCTGGTCCTGGTGGTGATCGTGGTCTGCAGCGTCAGAAAGAGCTCACGGACTCTGAAGAAGGGACCCCGGCAAGATCCCAGTGCCATCGTGGAAAAAGCTATTATGAAAAAGTCCACCACGCCCACACAGAACAGGGAGAAGTGGATCTATTACTGCAATGGGCACGGTGAGCAGTAGTGACTGTGTGGTGTCCTCCCCACTCCAGCCCAGGGCTGTGGAGGGGCCACCCCCGCAGCCAGTGACCTGTGGCTTTCCTCATTTGGTGGGTCTTGTAGTGAGAACAAAGCCCATTGTGGTTCCTCAGATGTTTCTTCATCCTTGGCTTCTCCTTCCACTTCCCATGGTGTGTCCCTGCTCCTGAAGGAAGGGTTAACGGAGGGAGTGTCACCTGCTCACTCCAGCTTCTCTCCTTCTTCTCACCCAGCTTCTCCAGCTTCTACCCTTCTTCCACTGGTAGAGTGATTTTGAATGAAGGCACCTTTTTTTTTAACCCCGTTTCCTTCCCTTCCCACTTTTCTTCTGTTTCATGTGGTCCTTATTTTCTCGGTGACTCAGACATGGATCTGGTTGTCTTTCGTGTTGTCCTTTATCCCCTCATCCCCGTCTGTTTCTGGAAGGCTGAGTCATCCCCCACCTCTTGGCACTGCCTCAATTTCAGTTCTTAGCCCTAAATCCCAAGTGCTGGCTTGTGTCCCAAGCCCTTTGCCCACACTGGAGCCAGAAAGGTTGTCCTTAAAGGCTGAGTCGTGGATGTGTACAGCTCCACAAGTGTCATCAGGTCTGCCTAGACTCTCTTTTAGGTAGTGCTTTCTGTTCATTTAGTGGATGATTTGCTGTCAGCTTTCTGATGAGATTTTAAAGGTGACATGTTGTGATCTTCAAGTTGAAATTTGTAAAAATAAGTGATAAACTAATGGTAGCATGACTGTGAGTACCAAGCAGCCATGATCTCCCTAGTGGGATGCACAGTTCTTCCTCTGCAAAGCTCCCGTGGCAATTTTGACCTTCCCTTATCCAGTGCAGACTGACAAGTCCTTACTTACTTTGGGTTGACGTTGCTCAACCTTAAACATCCGATCACAGTTAACCTTTAGAAAAGCACATTTAACAAGGGGGGGTGGCAAACAAAGAATGGATTGAACAAAGATTGGAAGGTTTAAGAGAGATCAGTCCTTGATGAAAGTCATCCTTGAGTGCTCAAGTACAAAGCAAAGAAAGTTTTGAATAGGGCGACTTCTGTCGTGTACTCTCTTCACCTTCCTGCTGATTAGTAGACCTACACTTTGTTTGCCTTCATTAATTCATTTATACAACCAGTAAGATCTTGTTGGAATGGGTTTTCTGCTTTCTCTTGTGTTTGTGTTGCTTATCAGTTTCCTTTTAACTCTTTTGTGTTCTTGGGTTGCAGTTTCTTAAACTTTTTTCTGTTTTTGATAACTTTTTCCCATAACCCCTGCACTCCATTGTCCGTGAAATCTGTGGCACCCAAAGCATGGTCTGTGAGACTGTGATGAGTGATCTGCAGTGCAGTTGCAGAACCTTATTAGACATCCTTGTTTATGGGCACTACCTTGTTTATGGGAATACATGGGTTTGGCCATGATTCATAGGTCAAAAACGAGTGGTTGTTGCTAACTTGCAGTAACCCTTTTCCCCAAGATCTTAATTACCAGTTGGTTGAATTTTTGATGCTTTCCTGTTTCTTGAAGCACTTCAGAGCAGGGCAGTTTGTATTGGACAGGGAATGCTCAAGTGCAGGGATCAGACCATGCTGCTTTGAGTGGGTGCAGCCCTGGATTCTACCCTGGTGTTTCAGACCATGCTGAAGTGCCCACGTTGCAGCTGATCCTTCTAGAAGCCACCTTAGAGCTGCCTTTGTGGGCACTGCTGTGTGTTGGGTCACTAATCATGTTTCAGTTTAAAGAAACCATGCAGGTAAGAGAAGAATCACGTGGAGAGATGACCTGTTTTAACCCATTTAGATAAAGCCTCACCTCCCAGATCTTGTCATCCTTTGGGGGTGGCATCATTCACAGGTCAGCCTGTGCTTCCCAGGGTGAGTTGTTCCAGCCTTCTCTGTCACATTAACAGCTACATAAATTTCGCAAGATCCTTGCTAAGTTCTCCCTTTGTCTTGGGAAATAAGCTGGGTGTAACAGCAAAACCACACTTAGGTGATAAACCAGCTTGGTGTGATTGAACCTCTCCAGTCTGGAGGTGAATGGCTCCGTTACTCCCAGTCATTCCTGCAGCAGTCACGCACATTCCCTCTTGGCATGGGTGGCTCGTGACTTCTCCTGCCACCAAATGTCCTCAGATGAACTTTGTGCAATCAAGGCAGGCAAACAGGCACAAACCAATTAATGCTTTGTCTTGCTTGTAGTGCAAACCAAATCATGTTACGGTAGCTGGAAGGGCCTTGCTCATTAGCTCTTACTTGGTGATGCTTCTCTGTCTTGTCAGATATGGAAATTATTCTCCTCTGCAGTGGTGCATAAATCCCTCTCTGCCTGTCCTGTTGAAATGTCTGGCTCTTCAGACTGTTTACTTGAAAGGAGAGGTGTAGTGCCATAAAGGAATTGACCTTTTATTCAATAACTGGCTGTACAGCTGGGATGTTCTGCAGAGCTGCCGTGTCATGGCTTAGCTTTCTGCTGCTCCAGTGTTTGTTCCCAAATCATTCTTCATCCTGAGGCAGTATTTCAGACAGGGGTGAGTTCAGCAAGGAGCAAACTTCAGGCTGTTGCATAGGGGAAATCTTTCCCCTCCTGTGCTACTGCGTGGATTCCTCCATGGTAGGCAACCAGAGCAAAGCTCCTGAGATGTGAGGACCACAGCTGCTCGCCAGGTTGACTTGCCAGCCTGGTTTGTGGTTGCACAAGAGGTATAGAGAGCAATCAGAGTGTAAACCATCTTTGTGGCTGGGGGTGCAGCCCCTGGGCTGGGTGCTGGGGTGCACCCACATCTGTATGACCTCCATCCAGAGGCTGGGTGGCACACCAGCAAGGGGCTGGGGTGTGTTTATTGCCTGTTTACATAGCTCTTGCAAACAGTCTGCCCCCATTTGTTCCTAGTTTACCATCTCCTCCCTCCTAATCCTTTCAGTAAACATCTTTAACCTTTGAAAGGAAAGTCCGGGTCTGACATAGGCACTGGAACCTCTCCTCAGAGGAGCTGTCCTTGGGCTCCTGCCCTCACACTGGCAGCCCCCTGAGCCTGCCATGGCACCAGGGGGGCATCCAAGGCTTTTGCCAACATTTGGGGGATTTTATTATTGATTTCTCCAAGGCTGTGCTGGGTGAAGTGTGGTCAGGGTGGCACTAGCCTTGCTCAGTGCTGGAGCAAAGACATGGCACTGTGGTTGGGCTCCTTACCAAAAGAGGAGGGGTTTGGGGGGAAGCAGGGGCTCAAACTCTTGCCCAGTTCCTGGAGGGACTGAATTCCTGAATTGTTTAAATAATTGAGATGGGTGTGTGATCCTGATCAGCGGTTGTCAGGAGGAGGTTCACTTGTCCTCACCTCCCCATGAGCTGGTATCTGTGCCCTGTCCTCTCTCTGGTCATAATACATGCCTTAAATAACAGCCCAAACATAAAAATAGAAGTAGCTTGGGAGGCTGGTGTTAGAACTAGACCCGTGTCCTCAGCATGGATACGTTCCAGCCAAGGCAGCAAATGCCAGTGCTTCTCCCTGGATTAAATGGTTCAGAGGTCTGGGAAGAGCTGGCAGTGACTAATGGCCTGAGTTAGCAGGCAGCCTACCTCCACGTCTGTCCTCGTGTCCACCCTCACAGCAGGGGCTGCCCAGAGAGAGGTGGAGAAGGTAGAGAAGGTAGAACAGTGGAGCTGTGGTTGGAGAAGCTGGACCTCTTGCTGCCTCAGCTGGCTCTTGCTTTGCAGCCCTGCAGATAGGAATCCAACAGTTGACAGTTTGTCAAAGTTTTCCTGAGAAATTGCCCACGTGGTGCCTGAGTGACGTGGGTACAGGGCTGATAGGGCTCTGTGGTTTAACCTTGTGTGACTTCTTTCTTTTAGAAGATAAAGAACAGCCTACACATTGGGTTCATGCCTTTATTTTAGCAAATACCCATTTCCTTTCTTCAGACGTTTCCAGAGGTGAGAGAATGAGCTTGCAGAAACCTTTCAGTGAAAACTGAGAATTGGAGCTTGTCTCTCAAGTGCCTTGGAAATGCCAGATTTGCCATTATGCCAAACATGAAGATGGGCTTGAATTCTTTCTGCAGAAATTGCTGATACTGTTGCCTTTGGCTTTCATCCATTTAGTAGGAGAGGATGAAAGACAAAGACTGCAAAATGTTAGGGTAAAACCTGTGTGTAGAAGCAGCTGTCTGAGATTATATGCCAGGAGGCAAGAAAAGAGTTTGGTCATTTTTGTTTTTTGGAGACTGAAGAACAGATCTTGGCAGCACTGGCCTGGCATGACATGCCACTTGCCTTTTATTCTTCTTCAAGTCTTGTAATTGCACATTATTGCAGTGGGTGGTGAGAGCAGAGCCAGGAAGCCTCTGGTTAAATAATCAGAGAAATTAACTGTTCTGCAGAAGCTGTTTGCAGCTGGGCTGGAGTTGAGACTTGACTGCATGTGCTTAAAATGGCTCAAAATCAAAGTGGGGAGTTGAGATGTGATGCTGGAGAGATGGGAGGTGTTGGGATTTGGGGGTCTTGGTTGGTCAGTTGTCAGCACATTGGGGGCCAGGATCTTCTTGGTTGGTGATGTGTAGGGAGGAGTCCTTGGCTTGCATGCAGGTTGCTGATGGACCAGGGCTTGAGCTTGGTCTGCTCCCAGGGAGGTCACTGAGGGTGTTGAGGAGGGACCACATCTTGTACCTTGGAGAGCTTGATGCTGTGCTGCAGCTCCAAAGCATTCCCATGTGAATATAACCAGTGGGGCAGTGGGGACGGCAGGGTCATTGCAGGCTGGTTCTCAAATGGAATCAGGTTCTCATTTATGGTTAGTTGGAAGATGCTTATTGAAGTGAAATTACATGGTTCTTTGCAAAAGACAGCACATTAAGGTTATGTGTGGGATTTTAGAGTCAGTCTTTTCTAGACATCCATCACCTAATGAAGGGAAGCAAGTGCATGGAAACAATCCAGCTGAGCATGTTATTCCTCAGGCCTATTTAACTGCTACTCTGAATAAGGAAACTGCTGCAGGCTTGGCACTCACAGGTCTATGGGGTGACACTGAATGCTGCTTTAGGACCCCTCCTTAGTGCTTGTGTGGGTAAATGAGATGGAAGCCACTTAGTGTAGAGGTTTTGTTTGGTAGAAGTAGTTTTTCCTGTGATCAGCTCCTGAACAGGTCCCAGCTGGTGGCAAGAGGATCATTCTGGGAGGCAGGGTAAGGCTGGAGGAGCTGCTGTGAAAACAGCTGGGCAAACAAACAATCTTTTCAAGCACTAAAGCTTCACCAGCCTCAAGCTGTGGTGGCCTTGAGGGTTTGTGCCCAGGCCACAGGTGGGGCAGAGATGTCCAGAGCATCTCAGGAGGGCAGGTGTGCCCATTGCTGCTGACATAATTCAGTAATTGCGGCTACGCCTGGAGAGGAGCAGCCCTGGGCTTGCGTGCAAAGCCTAATTCAGCTCTGGCAGGCAGAGCATGAGATGAAGGATTGATGTCTGTCCACCTGCCAAAACAGAGAGGCGGAAGGTGTTGTGTTTGTTTTTGTTTTCCAAAGCAGTCTGTCCTCTGGCACCTGCAGCTTGGTGATGGGCAGATGGCTGCTGGTCCTCTGGTGACAGCCTGTCCACCTCCGCAGGGAGAGACCCAGGCAGAAGGGGAGCTGGTTAAATTAGAAGAGGCAGGAATGTGCTGGGCACCACAAGGGGTATGGATGCTCCCTCACTGGAGCTTGTTCTGCTGCTTTTCATGCTGTATTTGCTTCTACACGGGCACAGTGCTCTGCTTTGGATGGGGTGGAGCAGCTCTTCATCTGCAGCACAGACCTCTGCCATGGGAGTGTTGGGATGACATCTGACAAGTTCCCAACACCATCTTCTTCAAACCACCCAATGTAAAACATTGCTCAGGTTTGCCCAAATCATTTTGTCCTTTTGGGAAGCTGTGATTTCCAAAGGGTGTATGCAAGAGCTGACCAGGGCTTCAGGATGAAAGGGAGCCTTGAAAAGTGCAAACGTGGGAGGCTGCTGTTCTGCTTAGAGAGGAAGAAACCTAATCATGTGCAGGTTTTATCATCTCCTGTTCCTCAGCCTTATTGCATTAGCACCAAAGACTGGTGCTTGATCACTTTTGATGTGTGTTGCTACATGAGCCATCTATCTGCAGTATGTACGGTGCTGTGAGGAGCTCCCCTTGGAAGCAGGAACATTTGCTCCCAAATCTGCTTCAGAAAAGAAAACCCAAATTACGCCATGGTCAACATTCCTGGGTGGCCTCTGTATTAATTTAATGAGGGATTGGGATTTGTGCCTGCCCATTGAGGTGTGGGGCTGAGTGTGGGAGGCAGGGCAGCTCTGCAGGAGAGGAGGATTGTCCTTGTAGAAAACCACTCCGAGCCCAGCGTGTTTTTGCCAAAACCCCAACACCAGTTTCAGCACCAGGAGGGCTGTGATTTCTCACATCAGTGAGGCTCTCACATATCACTCCTTGAATAACAAAGTTGGAGTTTTTTTGGTTTTTCCCTCGTTCTCCAAGACTGGGAGAAAAAAAAATGCAGGAGGTGAATTTAATCCTCAGGTTGGCATCTGTGGGTGTCTGGATATTTATATGGCTCTGGCTGTGGCAGTGTGTCTGCTCAGGGTTACCAGCTGTCTCAGAGGGTTATAATGAAGATTAACTCTGCAAAAGCCGTTTAAAATTTAATAATTACATAAAATACTTATGCTGGCCATTCTCATGCAAACTAATGCAAGAGCAAGTCCACTCAGCAGGTCCCTGGTGTAACATCCTGTGATGGTGGGCAGGAGTTCAAATGGGTCTCAGGAAGGTTTGACCAAGGGGCTGTTACAGAGGTGACTTCCACATAATGTATTGTAAAAGAGGTCTTATCTCATGATGATTTTCAAGTTCCCAGGTTATAAACATGTTCATAACTGTATGTGGCTGATAACAGACCTCTCTCCACTGGTTTGGTTATTTTCCAGAAAACTTGTGGAAACTGATTGTTAGAAGTCCCTTTCTGCCTTGCAAGGTTTTCAGTTTTGTCTTTAAAAAAAACCCAACAAACTCCAAACATATCATTTCGTGGTTTGTTGCCCAAACAGTTCTTGCTAAGGATATGAGTCACTGGGTCCTGGGAGGGTCCGATAGCAGCACTGTCCTCCATGGTTGGGAAAACTATTCTGTCACTGACAAGTCTTCATGAGTGTGTCCTTTCCAACTGTCTGACAAAAAACCTAGAGATCATCTAGTTTCTACTCCCATAGAACTGTGGGCAGGGATGCCACCCACTAGACTAGATTCCTCAGACCCTGTCCCACCTGGCCTTGAACCACTTCGAGGGATGGAGCAGCCACAGCCTTTCTGAGCTGTCTGTTCCAGGGCTTCACCACCCTCTCAGGGAAGAATTTCTTCCTTATGTCCCATCTAACCTTGCCCTTTTTCAGTTTAAGGCCATTCTTTCTTTCCCACATGTCCTGTTACTACACACCCACTTTCAAGGTCCCCCTCCTGATCTCTTGTAGCCCCTTTAGATATTGGCAGACTGCAGTAAGGTCACCCTGGACCCTTTTCTTCTCTAGACTGAACAAACTATCTTCTTACAAGAGGTGCTTCAACCCCTTGACCATTTTTGTGGCCTTCTCTGCATCTGATTTAAAAGATCCACATCCTTTTTATGCTGGGGACGCCAGAGCTGGACACACCACACCAGCATCCCCAAGTCCTTGGCAGAGCTGCTCTCAGCCCTTTCATCCTCCAGCCTGTGCCAGTACTGGTGATTATCTTGAACCAGGTGGGTCAGGACAATCTTCAAACTTCTTAATTGAGGACCTGAAGTATATTTTTAGTGGCAGGGGGAGGAATTGAGTTTCCAATAGCTTCCCCTTTTTGGCAGCAGTTGGTGAATTTTTTGCATTTTGGAAAAGTATTTGTGTTGCACATTTGAGATTCCTAAGTCCTGGTTTGGTTGAGCTGTGGTGTCTTGTCAGCTGGAGTGTGGATGTGCCGCATCCTGGCTCTCTTGTACAGGCTCTCAGTGTGTGCTCAGACATAAAAATAGGCTGCTGTGGCTGTGTTTCACATGAGTCAGGAGGATATTTGGAGGAGGGAGGTGGGCTGAGCTCAGGAGTAGAGCTGGCTTTGCAGTGATTTGGAGCTTTTATCTGGGTGTAGGGGAGGGTTGGGCTGCATCACTGTATTTTCTGTCTGACTAGTGTGTGCCCTTGGGCTGTGCTCTCTTATCTGTGATGCTTCATCCAGCCTGCCTGTCACAGTCAGGATTTGTCACAGCATGTGGTGCACAGATTAGTATTGCCCATCTCTGGAATACCTCTGTATGTAAGTGGTGGAAGCTCAGATTGGTACTGGGATGGTGGACATCAGTTCCCCCAAGTATCGTGGGTGAACTGGTGGGACCTCATCCCTGGTGATGAAGGGCTGGAGTATGGAGTTTCCTGAAATCCAGCCTTTCATGAGGCTGTCTCTGGAACCCTGGGCAGCTGAGTTGCTCACTCCATGGGACTGTATATGCCATAGGTCCTGGGAAATCACCTAAACTTTCCTTCCCAGCTGTATAAGGCACCTATAAAACTTGAACTGATGTTGTGTTAATCCTTTTCTATGGACTGTGTCCCTTTGTTACTATTGGGGTGAAAGGACACATGGCTTGGAGGGGCTCTGAGCATGAGGTTTCCCCTTAAAGGTGGTATTTTCTTGAGGAGCACTCTTGTGAAAAATATTTGACTTGAGCTCTGAAAATGATAACAAGTGACATTGGGAGAGGAAGGAGCCTCAGCACCTCTGTGGCTGTGGTTTGACTTCCCTGCATCTGCTGCTGGGTGTGGGGCAGCTCTTCCTCTGCTCTGAAGTTTGCTTGAAGATGTGAAAAAATAATGGCAGAGAAGAGAAATGGTGTCTTGCAGGTGCTGTACGTGAGCGTGCCTGCACTGCTGGTCACAGCCCCACACCGCTCTGGCTCCTTGCCCTGCTCGAGGCCAAATGATTCTGAAAAACTGGGTCCGTGTCCAACCTGCAAATAGCACGGCCTGGGAGACCAGTGAGGCTTGTCCAGAACAAGGCATTAAAGCTCAGCCAAGTCCCAAGTGCGTGTTTGATGACCACTGTGGTGACGTGGAAGGACTGATAGCTCTGTCTGCATCAAACCATACCGCAGTGAGGCGGGGCACAGCTGAAGGAGCAGGAAGTGGATGAGAAAAATCTTGAACCAGATTCAAAACAAGCAAGTGGAAGTCACTGAATAAACTGAAATCATGTTTATGGGGAGGATGAGACAGAGGTGAGCAGTGTCCAGAGAAGGGCAATGGAGCAGGCGTGAAGGGTCTGGAACACAAGTCAGATGAGGAGCGGCTGAGAGAGATGGGGATGTTTAGCCTGGAGAAAAGAAGGCTCAGGGAGCCCTTATCACTCTCTGCAATTACCTGACAGGAGGCTGTAGAGACGTGGAAGCCCTGCTTCTCCAGGAAGGTCCTCCTTCCTGGAGCTGAATGGGAGGACCTTTCTGGAGAGGCAGGGCTTGTGTTTGCTTGTGCCACTCTGGAGGCATTTGTCCATTTCCAGACTTGTCTCCATTTGTCCCAGTTTGCCCTAGTGTAGATGTGCCTGGTTGTGCCTGTGTTCCCATATGTTTATGTGCTCCTTTGGGCTTCTCACTGGCCTGTGCACAACATCTGGGCCTTGTCCTGGCTTGAAGATGGGGTTATCACCACCTTAAAATATTAGGGGTAGGGATACATGGTGTAGCCCAGCACAGCATTTCAAGACTTGCAGTGTTAAGGTAATGGCAATTGAAATGGCACCTGCTCAGGTACGTAAGACACAGATGGATGTCCTGGATGCTTCAGATCTGTCCTTGCCTGTTCTGGCCTGACCATGGAAAACACAGCTTGAAAACACTCAGCCAGATGCAGCTGTGGCGTTCCTCTTTAATTCCGTTGTCTGAGGCATGAGCAAAGCTGGGTAATCAGTGGTGTTGGTTCCTGACATGATGATGAAGAGGGTGGAGCTGTCTCCCTCTTTAGCAGCAGGATGGTGACAGCTCTCTCAGGCTGTTCCTGTGGCCTGTGATAAAAAAGGAGGACGACTCAGGCTGTGGCCAGCCTGGAGCAGCTTTAGCATAGCACCAACATGGCTGTGACCAGCCTCACATGGGAAGCATGAAATGTGTGGGTTAAAGCACCATCTCTGCTGAGCTTGGCCATTTTACTTGGGATTGCTGTGGTCTGGAGGTCTTTAAGTACCGTGTCCATCCCTGGTGTGCTGATGGGCATGGTGGGAGAAGGTCCAGGACCTGCGGTGGAGCTGGGATTTTTGCTGCACGCACCATGATAGGCACCTTCTCAGCCCAACAGGATGTTCCAGCACTCTTAGTGCCCTGCAGAGTAACTTGTAGGACTTCTGGAAATATGGAAGTAGTAGGATGATAAGCTTATTATAAGCATTACCATTTTATTTTAGTGTGAGCAGTAATACTTGGCAGCATGCAGCCGCAGCTTGTCATGTAGTGGTTTTAATCTTATTTTTTAAGAACAGAGGGAGCAGTGTTTTTGTTACTGACTGGAGCCAAATCTGCACTCTTGTCTGCGTCTCTTCATATCTCTCTGGGTTTTGTTTGCACAATATTGTAGTGAATGTAGCGAACATATGGGCCTTAAATTCATTTAATAGTTGCAAGAAAATGAGTTTAAGGTTCTTATGGTATTAAGGTAGACATTTCCAAATTCATTTTTAATGGAACATTTGTTCTCCAAAGATTATTATGGACCATTAAGTCCTCTGCTGCCTGGTGTGTTCTTGTGCCCAGGGATGTTATTGCCAAGGGATATAAACATGTTTATGGGCCCAATTTATTGAACGGTGAGATTAAATGTACTAAACTTGAAAATGTCAGTAGAAGCTTGAGCGCTTTGTCATAAATCCTGAGCGAGAACATTTGGACATAAATGTCGTGCTGCCGCATAAAACCGGTGCAAATCAAGTTGTGAGCAGCTGAAAACTTCTCTCACCAGTACAGCAGTTGTAAACACTGGGATTTGTCAGCATTAAATACCTACATGGGAGCAGGTAGTGTATGGGTTTTTCCTTTTCTGAGCTGACTAGATCTGCCACATGGGGGTCATAAACTGGCAGATTATGTTTTAATACTTCTGTGTGTTTGGTGTGCATGAGAGTGGGTGTGGGCAAAGCTCCCATCCAGCCATAATTCATTGTCTCACTGCAGGGCAGCACTGGCAGGGAGACCCAATGCTGCTCACTTGATGTGTGTGTGTACATTAAAAAACGGGCAGCATTATCCCTCTCTCTCTCTCTGTATATATATAATATATATATCAACCTAGCAAAAAGTAATTGCTGAATATGAGAGTAAAGAAGCTCTGCAAGATTTATACAGAGCTAACAATTTATATACTTTCTCTATATATATATATATCTATCTATATCTCAGTGCATAAGTTGTTATCTATGTATATCTATATATGGATATATAATAGGCAGCACCACACATGCTCATCCCTC
>WBND01001084.1:236018-249473 GCA_013398595.1 Tychaedon coryphoeus | reverse complement strand
AAACTCAACTTCTGGAGATGCGGTCTTATAATTTGTCATACTTTTGTTTCACTCATTAGACAAACTTTAGACAACAAAGAATACTTTAGATTCTGTTAAAGTACAGAATTATTTTAAACATTTCTGATTCTCTTTATGCCTATGTCTTCATAAAGCGTGAGTTTAAATTGTGATTCTACATTCAAGGGTTGATTGTACTTTATAGTTTAATTTTTCTTTTTAATGATAGTTCAGAACCATTTTTCATTCTGACATTATGTTACAGTGTGACACATTATCCAGTATATTAGCAGATAATTTTCTTTATTTGGAAAAATGCCAGCGTCTCTTTAAATGTGCTTTGAGCATGCAAATTAAACCCACAGCAGCATTTGGCCAGGTGATGCTCAGTGACACCAGGAAAACCTCAGGATAAGGGGCAGCAGGAGACCCCAGAAACCAGCTACAATTTCCAGGCTTTTTGCAGAAGCAGCTGGTCCTCAAACCAGCAGGCTTTGGTTGTCTCTTGCAATCTCTTCCCCTCAAGGCAGTTCTTCCTGAGGCATAATATGCCCAGTAGGTTATTATTTGAAATACAATTTGCAGGTGGATTTCCCCAGGGTGTCTGGTGCTGCAGCAAACACAGTGGATACCTCAGGACAGCTGCTGACACCTGGTGCAGGACGTTCTCATGCTGGCCCAGCCTTGTCATGAATTACCCAGCAGAGCTTTGCCTGGTACTCAGGGATCCTTTTCTGTGGTAGCAAAGGAATTCAAAATGAAGCTGCATGTGTGCAGCCAGCTGAGCCACCTTGCACTCTGAGCCTCACCGAGCCAGGGCAGGCGCTGTCTCCAGTTGCTGCCATCTTCGGCATCTGATCCAGCAAGAAGAGCCTTTGCTTTTATGACAATTGTATCAAGCACCGGAAGATGAGGAAACAGCAGCAATAAAATAACCCGCATTTTCTGACAGCTTGTGCACTCCCACAGGTGACTGACTTCCCTTGAGCACTGTGCCATGGTCAGTCACACGGTCACTTGCATGTGGCAGTGACCTTCAAGTGCCCCAGCCACCCACCAAGATCATACTTGCCTTCCTGAAAGCACAGCACTGCTCCATCCCTACACAGGGAGGGGAAGAGGGCAGAACCAGGGGCCATCGAGGCCTAACAGTGAGCTTTGGGTGTGCCTAAAAGCAAATGAAGCAGCAGCAGCAGTGGCGCACTGGCTGAGACTCAGAGACGCAACCATGCCAGTGGAGGGAGCGCTGTCAGGCGACGGGACAGGACGCAGAGAGCGGTGCTGTGACGAGACCCCACAGAGCCAGCTCCTTCGTGCCTGACCCGGAGCCTTTCCCAAGCGCTCCTCCTGCGGCTGGCCTCGCGGCCAGACTGCGCCACCCAGTGACTCGGAGCTCNGAGTGCCTCGGGACAGGTCTCTGGCCTCTGGGCCCTGAGGCAGCTCAATGGGATTTACAGGGCCAGGGGGCTGCTGCTGCTGCTGTAGAAGAACCACCAGCGTCCTTTGGCAACCTCCACCTGCCATTGAAGATGGGACCAACTGCAGAGCAGACGGAGCCAGCTGGAGCTCCAGGCACAGCTCTTGCTGGTCAAAGCTGAGCCTGTGGCAAGCTCCAGGAGTTCCTGCCATTTCTCTCCCTGTTTCCAGCTCCCTCCCTCCATTCCTCAAGCCCTGCCCATCCCCAGCTTTTCCTCCCAGCTTACCCCTTTGCTTCACCTTCCCTCAGTAAAGTTTGGTTTGTTCACTTTACCCACGTCTCTGTGGAGCCTGAGTAGCGCCAAACGTAAGCCCTGTGACACACAGGGCCCTGAAAAATATAAAATTGATTAGACTTAACAGAGATAAATAATTTGAAATGGAAATGTAATTGAGATGAGATGATGAAGAATTTAATATTGAATCTAATGAGGTAACTTATAATACTTCAAATTAAGATTACTTTGATTCCTTATACTAATTGCCAAACTTTAAATACGTAGCTGGGTTGACTTTCAGGAAAACAATATTGACACCCTTGACACATCCTTCCATGCTTGCATTCAAGCAGCTAGACAGTGACATGTCATACAAGAAACCTCAGCTTCCACAGCCTCACTCAGATGGAAACTCTAGAGTAGAAAAAACAGTACCAAAATTTCTGCTGACCTCCACTGGTCCAGAATGTCAGCAATATTCAAACTTTAGTGACAACAAATAAGTAGCTGACAAACATGTTGTCCATCTATATGCAGAAATATTCTCTTTTCAGCTAAAACCGAACTAGTTAGAACAAGAAGGCTGTTTTCTATATACCTTTTCCCATAGTCCCTAACGATTAATTATATAGGAAAGGAATATTTATACAGAAGGTTTTCCTCAAAAAGAAGGTTTTCCTGTTTATAATTCTGCTTTCAGCAAAAGATAATTCTGCGTGATTTAACCAGTTTTCTGAGCCTTTTTCTTTAAAAAATATCAACAAAAAGACTCATTCAACTTCTACATACCAGCCAAAGTAGCTCTGTAGGCAGGTGATGTACTGCGAAGGGGATGTACTTCAGATGTCTCCTCAGAAGGCACAGCTCATCAGAGGACCTGGCACAGCAGGTTTAGCCAGCCAGGAGCAATGTGGTGAGAGGCTGGTGCTGAGACATCTCAGATCCCCCTGGATACAGCACATGGCAAAGTCTAATGGGCTCCCAGGTGTCAGCAGACTATGCTTGCAGTATGGAAAAGAGGAACATCCTCCCTCCAGGACATATCTTCTGTTAATGGCCATTGAGTCCCAGTGCATGACTGATAAAATTCCATCATCCCATGGGAGATGCGCCAGCCGGGGCAGGAGCCAAGCCTTTCCTACCCAGATAAAAACTGAGATTTTGTACAGCAAGTTACCTTCTTTCCACTGGATTCCAGAGGAGAAGCCAAACCTTTCTACATCATCCCTGGACTTTTGGAGGAAGGCTGCATCTTCTCCAGGAGCACTGCTTCAGCTGAACCACATCTGCCACTGCAGGAGGATGCAGCCACCATTTGATTCGACTGCTGCCAACACCCTGACTGACAGGTGTCAGGTTGTATTCTGACTCTGTCAGGGTTGGGACTGTTTTTTGTAATACTATATTTGTTTTATTTTTCCCAGTAAAGAACTGTTATTCCTAATTCCCATATCTTTGCCTGAGAGCCACTTAATTTCAAATTTATAACAATTTGGAGGGAGGGGGTTTACATTCTCCATTTCAAAGAGAAGCTTCTGCCTTTATTGGCAGATATCTGTTTTTCAAACGAGGACATCCCCCTACATTTTCTAGGCCTTTATCTTTCCTGATGTTTCTCACACTTTTCTGCTCCTGTTTCCTGCCTTTCTTCACATTTCCCTTCCTTTTTTTACCTCACGTTTCTTGTCCTTTTCCTCTCACATTTCTCACCTTTTAAATAACTGACAGAATGTAGAAGCAGTGGCCTGCTTGGGCCCTCCTGATCTCAATTAACAGCTCTTCTCTCATGGGAAAGTGTATACCAAAGGATCAAATACAGCCGTAAATATCTTTGATGTACAACCCAGAAAACTGGGTCAGCTTCCCTTTGGGAGAGCTCTTTGTCATTGCTGTCTTCCCCTCACAGTAACAATTTGTCATCGCTGTCTTTGCCCTGGGACCAGTCTTGGTCTACATGGCTTTTCCCTTGGGACAGCTTTGGTCTCTCTCCTATTCCTCTTGGGACATTGTCTTTCCCATGGGAGACTTCTTTGTCATTGTTATTTTCCTACTGGGACATGCGTTTGTCATAGTCATCTTCATCTTGAGACATATCTTTGTTGTCTTCCTGCTGGGTAAATTTTTTGTTATTGTCCTCTTCCCTTTTGGACAGGTCTTCATCTCCCCTGTATTTGCCTTGGGACATCTCCATCATTCTCATCTTCCCCTTGGGACATGCCTTTGTCGTTGTATCCCCATTATGACAGCTCTTTATTGCTGTAATCTTCCCACTGGACCAACTGTTCATCTCATGTATTCACCTTGAGACAGATCTTTCTCATTGTTGTTTACCCTTTCAGACGGTTCTTGGTCTCGTTTTCATTATGGGACAGGCCTTCGTCCTTCTCATGTCTTCCCTTGGCACAGCTCTTGCTAGCAATCATCTTCCCACTCTTTCTTCTCCTCAGAAAAGGCAGCACACTTGTTTGGAAAATTTGGTTCCAGAAGCTCTAGCATCCTCTGATGACTCTTGATTTTTTCAAACTCCTAGAAAATTTGTCTGGCTTTCCTGCGCAGGGACAGTCTATACTCTGCAGAGGCTGGGCTTCTCATCTTCACCTCCTGTGAAGGCTTTGTCTTGGACACAATGCTCAGATCCTTTCCAATCTTGCGCCATGCCAGCACAGACCTGCTGCTGAGGTTGCACATAATGATGCTGCTCTGTCCAGTGCCATGTCCCTGCATCTCTGCCCAGGGTAGCTGAAGTAGCCATGGTGTGTGCTCAAGCCCACCATTCTGCTGGCTGCCAGCCATGTCTCTGTCTACCCCCATTAGTTCTTGTGAGGGATGTCAAGCATAGGGATCTGGTTCTTGCCCTTTGCATCTGCCACACAGGCTTCGTGGTGGAGTGGTACAGCCCTCAAGCTCTGAACGCTTGCGGCTGTGCCCTGGTCACTCTGTGTGCCCTTGGCAATGGGGACAAGCAGTAGGCTGCTGACTATGGTGATGACCGTTCTCCTGCCTCTGGCTGAAGCAGTCAGCTGCTGGCTTCTGCTGGCAGAGGAGGCAGCTTTTGTGTGCAGGAGTGCTCCCGGCTGTATTGCTGGCAGATGGGCCATCTCTTCCTCGTGTCAGTCTGGTGTGGACAAGGCAGTGACACACTGTGCACCAGGCTGTTCATTTGCAAGAGAAGCTGAGCAGAGAGGCCTCCTGACTGTGGCTCTTTCTCCTGCCTCCTGCCTGTTCCTCCTGCCTGCTTGAACTGCTAGGAGTTCCTGGGGGTGGGAAGATGTTCAGTCTTATCTCCCCCAGTCTCCATACATCTTTGTGATGTTTCCAGGGTCCTGTGAGCTCTCTGAGCAGAGAAACCCTGGCACCCTGCCCCCACAGAGACGAAACCTGGCTCTGGCTGCCGTGCAGTGCTGCCCATGTCTGCCTGTGGTTCACCTGCATGCATCTGCCCCAGGTCCACCTGTGCGAAAGTGAAAGCATGGGACGAAGGTGGCTGTCTTGGCCAGAGCCAGAGCCCTGAGACAGCTTCATGATGCCCAGTCTGTACAAAGACACAGAAGCCAGTTTTTAAAGTTGTCTGTGTAGCTTTTGAGAATGGACCACCACTTTGTCATCAAGCAGGATTTTTTTTATTAAACACACTTGAGTTTTTATGTTTCTTCTGTGTACAAGTTTTAGGATCATTTACACAGCCAGCCAGTAGGAGAAAGAAAGCAACCATATAGAAGCAAGAAGAGTAGAGTGGATGTTTCTAGCTCTTATCATTCATCCCACACATATTCACCAGGGCCTGTCCTAGAGAAGAGGTAAGTGACAAAAACCTGTCCCAAGAGAACAAGATTATGTTCTTCTAGAAAAAGGGCTCTCCAATCCTGCTCCTTGAGAGGCACAGGCATTTTGTCTGCACAGCCACATACCAGTCCAAGCCTTGCCTTGCCAGACGGAAGCCTATGCCCTCCGCAAGCAGTGGGCCTTTTGCCAGCAACAGCCATCCTGCTTCAGGAGGGCATTCCAGGCTCTGGACAGGCTGTTCAGTGGCTCCACATGGTAAAGGCTAGTCCCTGGAGATATGGCTGGCCCTGAGCCTGTGCAGAGTCCTGAGGGAGCCACATAAGCTTCGCTGTGGACATTTTGATAAACGTTCATGATTTTGCAACCCAATTTTCTCACCATGTTTCCTGCCCTTCTCGCCTCGTATTTGCCATACTTTCCCCCACCCCTTACACTTTCCCCATACTGTTTCCTTGCCCTTCTTTCTCTCCTCAGATGTTCTCTCATTTTTCCACTCATGCTCCCCACTCTTTTCCCCGATGTTTCTTATACTTTCTCCCTCTTTTTCCTGCTGTTATTCCACTCGTATTTCCCGCTCTCTCCCCGTCACGTTTGCTGCCTCATTAAATAGCTGGCAGATGGGGGTAAAACTGCCTTGTGTTTCTTCACGTGTAGAGAGCAAAGCTGCAATACTGTACTAATCCACTTTTTGTCTGTTAATGGTCATCTAAACATATGCCTCACAGTGGAGGCTCCTGCCTGCTCGGCGCTGCTCCGCCCCGGAGACACCGTGCTCCGAGCAGGCCGGCCCCCGGAGGCCCAGGAGCGGTGCTGGGAATGGCAGCTTTGGCGTGAAAGCCGGCGGGGAGCGGCGGGAGGCACCACCCTCTCGGAGCAACGGCCCCGGCCGCCACCTTCTGCCTGGCGGCAGCCCCTGCGGCGCGGACCCCGCTCCGGCTCCGACCGCTGCCCCGGCTGCGCGCTGTCTGCTACAGGCAAACGCCGCTTTCCGGCTCCGTAGGGACCGGTCTCGGCTGAGACCGCCCCCAGCAGCCAGCCGGCAGCAGACACCTTCCCACTGCAGCAGCACCACCACCCGGCCTCGCTCCCTCCCGGCATGCCCGCGCCTTCCCCGCCCGTTCCGGTTGGGCGGTGCGCGGAGGTTGGCATTTGGATCCCGGCGGCAGGAAGCGGGACGTTTGAACGGTAACGGGTTCTGCAGGCTGCTCCGCGGTGGGGTCCCTGCCTCGGGACGGGGTAGCGCTCGGGGGGGCTCCCAGGTGGGACTCGAAGGTCTTGTGGTCGCTCTGACTCGAGACCGCAGAGCTCCCGCGCCTGTCGCCGGCAGCCGTGGCAGGTCTGCGGGATCAGCAGCCGCTCCGCCTTCCCCGGGGCTGCCGCTGAGTCGCTTCCAGTGCCCGAAAGCATGAGCGCAATCTGCGGTCTCCCCTTGCAGGTGCTGAGAAGAGCTATCCGTGTCCTGCGGGTCGCAGAATGGCCGGAGACGACTATGAGGAAATTCTCAAGTACTATGAATTACACGGAACAGTCGGCACAGGTGGGCTCAGTCTGTGAATGCAAACAAGTGTGTGTGATGTGTCCATTCACATGTTTAGCTGAGAGATTAACTGCTACTTCAGAGTCGGCGGGTCATGTTTTCTCCGTGTATTTTGCAGGGCACAGCTGTGGAAGTGTAATTGGAGGAAGGGCAGCAACTGCTTTCTCCTCTAGCAATGATGCTATATACTGTGCATATAGTATTTGCTTCAGGGCAACTGAGATCTTGGTGAGAAAACTTCTCACCATGCAGAGCTTTATGCATCTCTGTTTTAAATTCCAGGTGGGTTTGCAAAGGTAAAACTCGCACGGCATCGTCTCACTGGTGAAAAAGTTGCGATAAAAATCATGGACAAGCTTGCTTTACAGGTAATCCAAAAGATACTTCAGAGCTGGTAATGTGCTGTTTCTGTGGAGTTCTTGGGAGCATGGGTGTGACCTATCACTGTGGGCTAGTGGTAGATGCTGTAGTCTTAAAAGAATTTAATGGCACCACAAATCCTGTGTCCTCATGTGGAGAGGGCAATGTTCTCTGGCTGTAAAACTGAGGCAGTTACAGCTTTAAATATTAAATAACTAAATAAAGTATTGTAAGTCAAGTGGAGTGCTGATGAGAATAGTAGCATTGTACATTTACCCCTTTGGGCTTTACTGTGTGTGAGGAGGGCAGGTGAGCAAGTGACAGAGTTGGTGCTGGTTTGAGTTTGAGCAGTTCTCATGTGCAGGCTTACTGTGATGTACAGGCTGTCAAACTACTTGGCAATTTCATACCTTGCGGTTGTGATCTTTTAGGATGATTTGCCTCGTGTTAAATTAGAAATCGATGCCATGAAGGACTTGAGTCATCAGCACATTTGCCGGTTGTATCATGTGATTGAGACACCCAAGAAAATATTCATGGTTTTAGAGGTAAGGAATGGTGTTTCTGCTATGGCAAAGATCTCTGGGTTTAGCTGTAGCAGTAGGTGGTAGCAGAGTCCAAACAAGATATTTCTTAGAAAATCGTCTCAATTATAAGTGTGTCCAAGGTGCTGTAGTTTAAAAATGAAGTTGACAGTGTGTTCTGTCTCATTGTAAAAGCCACTTTTCACTGTTTGCAGTAATAAAATTGACTTTAATTCCCACCTCTCACTCCATAAAACAGCATCAGCAGGATATATGAGACCTGAGAAGTGACATCGAGTTGTCCCATCTTGGGCAGCTTCTGTCACCTGTGCTGGTACTCTGATATGGCTGTGGCAAGCATTGGGCAAGTTGGGCTCTTGGGTTTGTTGGATCTGTTGCACACTGGCCTGGGACATGCCTGGGGGCTGCTGGGATTAAGCAGAGGGAGAGAAAGAGAAGACTGTCTTCTTGCTGTCCAATGCCCTTTTTCATACTTATATTTCATGACTGTATCCCAAATGTATTATTTTCTTCCTGTTTTCATGCAGTACTGTCCTGGAGGAGAGCTGTTTGATTACATAATTTCTAAGGACCACCTTTCTGAGGAGGAAGCTCGTGTATTTTTTCGGCAGATTGTTTCAGCAATTGCTTATGTGCACAGTCAGGGATATGCCCACAGGGATCTCAAACCAGTAAGTCTGAACAGTAATCAGATTTGCATAAATAATAATGAAGACCCACTTTTATTTCTCTTAAGGGAGCTGGTGTGAGTTGTCTTCTCTGATTTTGACTGTTGGTTAGGCTTTTTTGCTATCCCCTTTATTCCAGCTTGTACCCAGGAAGAGTTGTTATGGTTCTTTTCTGTGACAGTGCAAACTGTTCTGTTCTGACAATCAAAGGAAAATGTGACTCCTGCAAAGTAGACAAGTGAGGACTGGGCAGGAGGAGGGATGTGCCACAAGACTGATCTGTGGCTTTGCTGTCACCACAAGAATTAAGCATGGGTTTAAGGAATGAGAGCCTTGAGACCATTTCTCCTAGAAGGGGTTAGAAGTTTGCATGTTCATAGACAATGATAACTGAGAAAAGCAAATTCTTAGGTTACAAGCATTTTACTAGACAGCCCATTAAATCCTTGTCTCCAAAAAAGTTCTCTCCAAGCAAAGTCTTTTGTGTCCATCTTGGAAGGATTTGGATTGTAGCTGGAGACCTGATGGATTCATAGGATTGTGAGATAACTTGGTTGGGAAGGGACTTCTAGTGACTTCTGCTTTTATCTCCGATTTAAAACAGTGTCAGACCAAACTTCTTCATCAGTCACATCTTGGACCTCTCCCTATGGTGAGGCACCATCATGTTGCTGGAAAACCTGTTAGGGTCTTTACTTCCTTTTTTACGAGAAAGACTTTTTCTTAGTACCAGTTTGAATATCTCCTGATTCTTGTTGACTGGTAATCATCCCACCACATGCTTCTGTGGAGAGGCTAGCACTGTCTCTATGCCCCCTTCGTAGGAATTAAAAGGCTGCTATGAGATCTCCACTGAAGCTGCAGGCTGAAAAACCATCTCTCCCTCAGCCTCTCCTCATGGAAGAAGTGCTCCAGCACCCCAGACAGGCTGGTGTCCATCATGGAGCTTACCTCAGTTTGGTGTCCTTCCTGTGCTAGAGGGTGGGCAGAAACTGAATATGCTGTTCACACTATGGTGAACAGAGGGCAAGTGGCTTCCCCCACTTTGCCAGCTCTGCTTCTTTTCACATCATCTGGCGTATCACTGGCTGCCTTTTCTGCCAGAGCAGGCTGCCACCCCACAGTTTTTGCTTTCTGTGTAGCAGCCCCCTACACCTTTCTGAGCAGATAGGAACATGTATTCCCTATCTGGAATATAGAATATATAACAACAGGCCAAAAGCTCCAGAGGGGAGCTTTAGGTAAATTATGGCTGATAATGTCAAGAAGAAAAAGGGTAAAAGAAAATGTGGTTTCTTGAATACTTGGCGTTATGTAAGAATTCATTAACACTTTCTCTTTTACTAGGAAAATTTGCTGATTGACGAGGAACATAATCTTAAGCTGATAGACTTTGGACTTTGTGCAAAGCCAAAGGTAAGGGTGTCAGCTGCTCTCATAGCAGAGCTTAATCAGCTACAGTGCACACATAAAAACTGCAGGCATGAATTCAGGGTGCAGTGCAGAGCCTTGCCCTGAATTTGAGCTGTTGGTGTAGTTTTCCCACTGCTAATTCCTTGGTAGGGCCTTAATAGTGTGAGACAGTTTTACTTTTTCTGGGCAAAATATCAGTTTTTCTCTTGTTACACTTGATTTTTCATCACAATATAAGGCACAAATTACCTTGCATGTAGGATATCTACTGCCACAAAGTAAAGCTTATGTTGGTGTCCCTTTGCCCCCAGTAATTTTCAATGGCTTGTGTCATTTTCATAGGATTTGTCTATCTGTGGAAATTGTGGATCAAATCAAATAAATTTCCCTTACATTTACAAAGC
The DNA here is from genome assembly GCA_013398595.1 of Tychaedon coryphoeus. NCBI lineage: Eukaryota > Metazoa > Chordata > Aves > Passeriformes > Muscicapidae > Tychaedon > Tychaedon coryphoeus. The sequence continues at coordinate 239,069 of WBND01001084.1, read as the reverse complement.
CTCTGATCCACGTGGTTGTACTGAGTTGTTTAACAAGTTTAAGGTTGATTTCTACATTACTGCTTTGTTTGTCATCTTCACATATGAGATGGGTGCTGTGAAGAAGGAATTTAACAGGAAGATCTTTCAGATCCAAAGTCCTCTGATTGTTTTAGCTGAGTCAAGTTAAAGCACCTTACAGGAAGTTGGAATATTAGACCACCATTGTGGTGGTACAATGTCATCTCACTGTGATCTACTTAGGAAAAAGCCCAGGCTAAGGAATAACACATTTTTAATATGGAAGCATTTTAGTGCTCTTTATGAAATTATTGCCTTAATATTGATATAAATATCCAACCAGCCTCATGCCCAGTAGCTCTTGGATTACTGATTCCCAAGTTCCATCTCTTTTCTTTCTGGTCACAAAGGGAAGTATTCCTATCACTGGAGGAGCTGCAGAAAAGGGTGCTGGGATAACATGTGAAGGAGCAGCTTGGGACCTGAACATTTATGAGATTCTTCTCTTGGTCTTGGACAGTTTTTGCCTGATGAAGGCATATATTATACCAAAGCAATACTTTAGGTGACTGTATATACACAGCATTGGAAAACGAAGCCTCTGAGGCCTCTAATATGTTGTTGCTAGAAGACACCATTTGTGTTAGAGCCAATATTTCTTTGTCATCAGTTTTATCCTGTTATAGGGTGGCCTTGATTACCATCTGAACACCTGCTGTGGAAGCCCAGCTTATGCAGCACCAGAGCTGATTCAGGGCAAAGCATACATTGGCTCAGAGGTACGCGATACAATTGTGGGTTAGGGTGAGTTTTTTCCCTGTGCATCATGTATTTAAATGTAGTGAGATTCAGATATACTCCTCTGGGGTCTTTCTTCAATGTCACACTGCCTCAGTGGCTCTCAGAAGCTCTGAGACTGAGAGCAGTCATAGCCTAGATTAGCTCATGACCACAGATTTGGCACCTGGCTTCTTCATCTCTGACTAATCCTTCACTGTCCCCAGGTGCTGCTCTACAAAAAACAACTGCCTTCTATGGCATTATTCCAAGCAGCAATTTGCTCTGTTAATTATCCAAGTCTTGTTGCAAATTTCTGTGCAGGCTCAGTATCTTGTGTACTTTGCCTTTGAAATCTTGTAAGAAAACTTGTTCTTTGTACTGTGCAGTGTAGTAAAATTAAAGAGTACAAAGTGGCATTTTTCCAGCTTTGATTCTATGTACAGAGCATTGGGGTCTGTATGTACCCTAGCCAATCCATTCAAAATGCTGCAGTTTCACTCTCCTGAAACTTCCTAACTTCTGTGGTCTTGGATAGAGTCAGTCTTTTGTCCTTTACCTTCTTTGTACCACTGTCCCTGGCCTCTGAGTCTTGCTTTTTTTTTTTGTTTTCCACAAAATCAGTGCTTTTCAGACCTCCTGTATCATTCTGACTGAGATGGAAGTTGCAGTATGAGGCATTTAGACCTTGTCATGTTTATACAGAGAAGAAACAGTGGTGCTTTAAAGCTGATTGTAACTGTACTGACAGTTGTCATAATCATTAATACTTTGGAGTAAAAAATCCCTTCAGATGAATTTTATTTCCTTTTTGTAAGTGAAATCCTCGTAAGTTGAACGTAATGCAGCAATTTGGTAACCTAAGGAAAAGGGTAATGGTTTTACTAGTGCTCTAGTTTCAGTGAGTTGAAAATTGTGTGCTTTCACTTAGACTATAATTGTTCTGTTCAGAATTAAGGAACCTACTTTCCACAAGTTGCATATGGGCTTTGCCAAAAGGAGACAATGTGATCAGTCTCTAAGCTATTTTAGACAGATGAGGTTTGTGAATTCTCACTTATATTTTTTAGGCAGATATTTGGAGTATGGGAGTACTCCTGTATGCTCTGCTGTGTGGCTTTCTCCCCTTTGATGATGATAATGTCGTGGCTGTCTACAGGAAGATCATGGTAGGTACTGATGATACTAGAATGCATGAGGAGCAGGAATCGTTAAACATTATGGCAGATTTTTTTTGCTTTCTGGTTTGAGGAAAAAAAAAGCTTATCTGCTGAATTTTGTTACGCTTTGTTTCTCTTTTGATCAGTATTTTGTGGATTTGTTTCTGTTTTCCCTCAGCCTATGCAGTACTCTAGCTTGGCCCTATGATACAGTAGAAAAGTGAGTTTCAGAAAAAACTTTTTCTTGCCAGTGGGCTGGACTTTTATGTCTGAGTGTTTATCTGTCTTCTCCATAAAAATTACTAAAAATACTCTTCTTGAATGTCAGCAATTCTCATGTCTAGGAAAAGCAGGAATCTGCACCTGTTATTATACTTTCCTCCTCCAAAAAGAGTTGACTAAATAGTAAATAGTATAATTAAGTCATTGGTTCTTTCCCTGTAAACTCCTCTTGATGTGGCTAAACAGCTGTTTTTCCTCATCACACATGCACCTCTGCCAGCCACTTTTGAGCTGCCATAAAAATCTGGTTCATAAACCTTGCTCTGAGTGGGAAGATCAACAGCAGTGTAAAGTAATGGCTTTGGATTTTTGATTATTTCATCAAAGAATGCGGATTTTTAATCTGGAATTGGAGTACACTTGAGTACCTTGACAGAATATCTCTAGAAAACTTAGTTTGAGTTTAAGTAATTTTAAAAAGGGAAAAAATAAGCAAAGACTACTTACAAAGTGATGCGTAAAGGTGTGTAAAATGTTTAGACGAGATGCCATTAAAATTACATGACTTCCCAACTTATATAGTCATAGAATATCTTGAGTTGGAAGAGAGCAAAAAGGATCAAGTCCAACTCCTTGCTATTTGCAAGACTGCCTAAACTAAACCATATGATTAGGAGTGTTGTCCAGATAATGTTAGCAAGCACTTGAAATTTCTCAGTAAAATTGCTATGAAGTGGAAGCAGCTGGGTTCAATAGACTTGAGCTGCTTTTCCCTCTCTGTCTGTGGTGTCAACTGTGTTGTCTACCCAGGAGGTAGGTACTGACAAGGTACACTGAGAACGTGTCCACAGCATCCTGTCACAGGATGACAAACCCTTTTTGGTGCTCATTA